>PVJX010004921.1:36485-89916 GCA_004027295.1 Dolichotis patagonum
GAGAGAGAGATAGAGATAGGGATATAGAGATAGGGATAGAGATAAGAGGTAGAGATAGAGATATGTGGAGAGATACAGAGATAGGGATAAAGATAAGGATAGAGATAGAGATAGCAATAGAGATGATAGAGAAGGAGAGAGACAGGGAGAGAGAGAGAGAGAAAGAGAGAGAGAGAGAGCACCTGGGATAATAGCATACCCTTCCTGGTCACAGACCCAGGAACTTCCTCTATCAAGCCTCCCTCCTCCCAACAGAACATTGAGCTATGCACTCATCAGGGTAATGATCCCCTGATGACTACAGTGCATCCTCATTTCCTTATCTTCTCCTACCTCTGAACACATAAGAGTTTTGCCTGTCACAATAGATCTAAACCATAACAAGATAGAACTCGATTTTTACCTGGCTTGGTGATTTATTAGTTTTGTATACATGAGCAAATTATTTAACCCACTCTAAATGTCTCTTTCTTCATATGCATAACAGCTGAAGTTGATTTGTTATCATATGAAATACAGAAATGCCAAGCTGGTCTTCATGGCCAATTTTAGGCTAATGAGGAAGATAGAAAAATCACTGTCTGATTTTTTTTTCTCAATCGAGTCCAATAATATATAATCTTTCTCAACATCGCATTCCTTTAAAAAATATCCAAAAACTTTTGACCAAGTAGGAAATTAAATACAGTTTTTCATAATTTCCTTAATCATACTCTACAAAAAATATCTTTAACACAAATTATTACAATGACTTGGACCCAGGAAAATTAGAATTACTGTCATTTACTTTCTTATGTCTCTCTATCTCCTTTGTGACTTTGGTCAAGTCAAACAAGTAATGTACAAAATGGCCACATTGTCCCATGAAAGAACTGGTCAGACTATGATATAAAGTAACAAAACATGAAATTTTGAGGGGAGGAAAAAAGAACTGTTTGTTTTGAAGACTGAAATAAATTATACTGGGGACTTAAGGTAAAAATATAAACATACAAAAACTTTGGTTTGCACAACAAGATTTTAAGATGTTATAACTGATGTATATTAAAAGGATAAGACGACTCATGAGTTTTATAAGCTTTATTTTTATCTATTTCATTTTATTAAGATACTCATTAACCAAAGAAACACATCTCAAAAGCCACCAAACACCTTGGAACGTGGAAAGAGCGTTTGTCATGTAATTCCTATTTTGCCATATAGTGACAACAGCAATGACTAGATTCTGAGCGGGAATATGCTGGAGCCAGTTGCTCAGGCACAGGTCTTCCCAATTCCAAGTTCAGGGACATCATGTTGTTAGCTTCAAATTAGCTACGGTGGGAGTCTTCACACGATAAAATTGGCAAAATAGGAATTGGAATATGTTTATTTTTTTTTTCAGAGAGTCAGAGTCATTAGCACAGCACTAGTGTTTGGGTAGCATTACTCACATTAGGGCTGTATAAAGAACAAAATGTGGACTTACACATCTCTACTGGGCTGGAGATAGTGTGTGAAGATTTTTTTCTGGTCTGGAAACACTCGGTAACTGCAGTGCTTCTTATCCTTTAGTATACAGAGAAATTACATTCATGTTAAAATACAAATTATCATTCAGTGTTTTTTGGATTCTTACCAGTTAACTTACTTCAGTCTTAGAATCAATGTGTAGTATACAGTTATGATACATCTAATGGATTTTCTCTAACTGAACAAAGCCCTCTAGCGTGATTTTTTAATCTAAATCCTTTATTAATAGATGGTGAAACTAAATTCTTGAAAAACTATTTACATAAAAGATTTCTGGTTGTTTTAACAGAAGACTATAAAATATTTTATTTATTTTGCAATGTAGACAATTTATGTTTGCTAAACAATAACCTACCTAAGCAATATTCTGTAAAAAATTCTTTAAAAACCTGATCTTTAAATAATGATTAAAAATTTAAAAGCTGATTAAAAATTGTTACTTTCCTCTCTCAAAACTTACCAAAAGCATGAAACAAAGTAGAACGCATATGCATATGAGTTAATTTCCTAAAGGCATGAGAAAATGATCACAAACCTTATCCCAAAATGTTGAGACGTTTCTACAAAATTGATGGAATATGAAACAAAGTATTGGAGAAAATGCAGAGACACAACACATACTTTACACCTCAACAAGCATTCAGTTTTTTCCCTAGATAATCATTATCCTTAGAATTCTAGTCAGCAATATATTTTTGTTTTGTTTTTTGGCTTTTTATCAGTACATTTGTGGTCCATAATGTTTACATTACTTACGGGACTGCTGCGTGCATGTAACACAGCTTAATTCTTATTTTATTCCCTATGTCTCCCATTCCTCCCTGCTCCTTCCAACTCTTCGCCCTCTTCCCATTTGCAAAAGCTCTAGTTTCATGTTTTTCCTTCGATTCTTTTTTATTAAATTTCTTTTCTCCCTTCTGCCTCCCTCTCCCTCCACAACAGCCATACTTCTGAGTTATTTGATTTAGAGGTATGCAAATTGTATTAGCCTAATTTTTCTCACTGGGTCACAATACCCAATACCCATAATTTAAACAATAAGTTTAACTTAGCTCACAGTTTCAGGGAATTCAGCTCGTCCTTAGGAAACTCCAAGGCAGGAACACGATGTCAGCAAAGCAGGATGCAACAAAGCCGCTTAGTTCAAGGCAGCTGAGAAGCAGAGCAGAAGAGTGCCAGAGAGCAAGAGGACAGGGCCTAATAAAGTCCCCCAAGGCACGCCTCCATGACTCACCCAGACAACGCAGAAGTGTGCTCTACCAATCCCCTAGCTGGATCCCAGAGCTAATCAAGTTGACGCAGTCAAGCTTGTCCTTGGAAGATAACTAAAGAAGAACAAAACAGGTCGGCGGAAGCCCAAATTTGTATTGCAGAACGACAGAGGAAAGGAACAAAGGAAGAAATCATACAATTATTACATGGCTATCTATGATCCAATCTCTCATCCAGATGGGCCTGGTGGAAGTGAAATGGCAACAAAGATTACTATAGCACAAAACAGACAGCCTAGGGTTGAAATCCTTTACTGTGACTAGCCAAATATTTAAGTGGGAATAACCCACAGAAGACATTCCACTAGGAGAAAAAGAGACACATTTATTTTGAGAAATTGCCCCAGAAAATAAGCTTATATCAAATATAGGCATTCCTACCTCATTATCTTTCCCCTACATTCTAAAATATGGCTGGCCCCATTAAAAATGAATAATAATCTCAAAGAGATAAACATTAATCAAAGAAATTGAAACAAGTGATTTTTAATTAAATGAAGGAATTGAACAAGAATAAAAAGAAACTAAACAGCACACACCTCAGAAACAATTATTCTAGCATTTGCAAGGATGAGTTGCATGATGAAGAAAGTGGCTCCAATGATAAAACGGTTCAAAAAGGTGAAAAAATTTGATAAGAAATATGAAAACTAAGAGAATTTGGAAGTTAATAAAGGAGAACAACCGATAATAGAAACAATATTGTACACATGCATTACTAAAAATATTGAAGGACTTAAAGCATAAAGAACTTATACTAAATAAAAGCAAAAGACAAAAGAGATATTGAAATATGAAAAAGCAATACCAGAAACTCGGAGTTATCCAACTCATACAGAATCTATGTTCCTGAAGAATGTAACAATATATCTGAATGCTGAGAAAGGCAAGAATGCCAGAGGGAAAAGATTATATTTTATCTCATGGGAAAATGGTACAGAACATTCAGCATGAGAACCTTGCTTTGGAAAAAGTTACGAATTTCAAAGATAAATCAAGACACATGGGATCATTCAGGAAGAAAGAAAGAAGGTTTATAAAGAATGTTCTATTTCTCTAGGCATGGGATAGATTAAGTGATACTAGCATTCCTGTTTAGAAACATAAAATGTAAACTGGGCAAAATATAAGAAACAATTGTTTCTAGAGACTTGAGTGCAAACAATTCAAGGCTGTGATCCAGGGATTAAGGGAAATCAATGAGCTAAGCACTAAATGCGGTCTAGCTATACCGCTAGAGGCACAGTTGCACCACAGAACAGAACAGGAAGGGAGACGCTAAGCTAGTACAGTGCTCTTACTGAATTAAGGAAGCAAATATCAGAAGTTAGGGTGGATGAAGCACCTAAAAACAATAGAGTGGATAATTATAGAGGCAAGAATTATGTAAAATAAGAACTGCAAGATTCTTCATAGAGGTCCCTTTGAGTTTTCTATTGAATAGGAAACCATGCATGTGCAGCATGAAACACCAAGTAAACAAATAAAATACAAATCCTGGAAATTTGTATTTAATAACTCCCAGGGTTTACACAACACATGGATACTTACACAACCAGGCAGAATGAAAGGACTCTGTTGGAGATCCAGAGCAGTTAGTAGAAACACTAGAAATTTTATTCTTCAGGAATAGTTGCAGAATATCCCTAAAGTTTACTCTTAATATGCCTTAATATATCTATGTAGAAAACCAAAACGTTAGCATCTGAATGATCAAATAGGGTTCAAGACACCTAAATGCCAGCCTAGAGTAAATACCTAAACATCAGTATGCATTCAAGGGATCTCAAAATTTAGACACTAAGCAATGAAAAAAAATAAGGTATAATTGTAGTTTAAGAAAAAGTCCCTAGACATATTAAGAAGCAGAAAAATATGCTGATGACCAAAAGAAAAATGAGTCAATAGAAACAGACCCAGATATAAGAAGCATAATAAAAGCATCAGAAAAATACATTAAAACAGACATCGCAAAATTTAAGTATTTATGGAAAAGCCTAAACAAAATAAGAAATGGAAAGCATTGAAATATATAAAATGTATAACCTAGAGCCTAAAAGTAAAATATTTGAAATAAAAGGAGAATTAAATTCAAAAGTTATTTGAATTTAATTCAGAATTAAATGCAAAAAAATTCCTGAACACAGGGAAATAAAAATTATTGAATGTAAATCATATGAAAAATACTGTAAAACTATGAAGAATGTGTGTAAATGCATGTTAGTTTGATGTAATAACATTTACCTATGGTTGTCTTTATAGTCTTATCCCCCTGCCCCAATCTTTGGAATTAATTCCCTTGAGTTTTCTTCTACCAGTTTCATAATTTCAGGTCTCATATTTGGGTCTTTGGTCCATTTTGAGTTGATTTTTTTTATTTGGTGAGAAGTGTGTGTGTGGGGGGGGTGGTTTCATTGTTCAACATATGTACACCTGGTTTTCCCAGACCATTTATTGGAGAAACTATCCTACCTCCAAGTTATATTCTTAGTGCCTAAATATTTTATGCTCTCAGTCATTTTTTGAAAGCTAAAAAGGTTTGCAAACAGAAGATGACAGTGGAATAGAAATCACTATAGGCTGGGAAGAAGGGATGACAAGGAGACATTGGGTAACAGGTACAAAAATTCAGTAAGATGAGAGAATTCATTCTAATGTTCTTATAGCACAGCAGGGGATCTAAAAATTATATTAAATTTTTATTTCAGAATAACTACAGAATAAGAATTTTAAGTATCCTAACACATCAAAATGATAAACACTTGAGGTGGAAATAATAGTTTCCCTAATTTGAATATTATACAGTAAATAATTGTATCAATTATAATGCTGTTCTTCATAAAAATTGCAAATATTATATGCTGACTAGTATTTTAAAATAAGACATAAAATGTACCTCACAGATTGGCAGAGACATATAAAGCAGTCTAATATATGCATAATTTTAAATTGAGAAAATTTAGCAGAAAATATTTTTAAAAATAAAGATTAGGAAGTCAAGAAAAATAGAATAAAAATATACAGAAATTTATTTTCTATGGAATAAGTGAGAAAGCTTACAAAGGAAAAATTCAGTAACAAGTATTTTCTGGGCTCTGCAGGCTAACGAAATTTTTGGAGGAACTCAGAGTATCTACTCAAGGACAATTTCTAAAACTTTGTATCTACTCCATAAAAGCAATAAAAGCAGTAGGCAAATTTTTTTTGAAACAGTGAGAAAGCAAAAGCATAAATAAGGACCCAAATGGATGACAGATATTGGGAAGTAGGAAGAAATATTCAAATGAGAAAGAGAAGAAGAGAGGAGGGAGAGAGAGGGAAAGGAAGGGGAATGGAAAAAAAAGAAAGAACAGAAGAAAAAATGGAAACAAAGGTTTTGCATATGGGGAAGGGAGGAGGGATGGACGGGTAGGGAGGAAAATGGGAAAAAAGAATTAAGTTATATACAGGTACAAATTTACTATGACAAATGTGATTTTTGAAAAGTATGACACATATGTACTAATAAAAAGAAAATTAGAAGAAAGAATTCTAAATTTTTAAAAAATTAATCAAAGGTTTACAATATGATGAGCATTTCTTAAAACATGCAGCATAATGTTGAAAAGAAGAAATTTTAGCATTGTTCTTTCTCTATTCTCGTATAACTTGTATGATTCTATATAGCCTTCAAAACATCTCTGTGAGAGCCAGCAATCTGGAAGACACTGGAAATAAATAAATGCCTCTGGAGACATAAGATACCCTTATTTTCAGAGACTTTCGCTATGACATGTTTCACATGCTTGACATATTTAGCTTCCTGAATTTTCAAGATACAGCATTGTATGAGCTGTTTCAAAATTCGGTGCAAATACCAATAGTCCTAGGGGTTCACAAGAAAATTCTGTGGTGATTATTTCACATGGTAAGGCTTCTGAAGTTCCATTACCAGTGGAGGCTAACAAAAGACTGACCTTTTTTTTTTAAATGGAGCATGAGAATCTATCTGGATTCACTAAAATTCCAATATATCCTTAGGAATTTAGAAGGTCATGCATGCATGCAGAGTTGCATTATGTGTGGTAAAAAAAATGTCTCTGATCTTCAGATGTGTACTGATACTCCAAAGAAATACTTATGAGTTTATAAACATGTTATTTCCTTGATTAAATCACTTGAATATATATAATTTTCTTCACTGTTCATGAGACAATTGGAATGAACAAAGAAAAAAAATAAATAAATTGGACTTTTTTGAGCTTCAAAATCTTTGTGCATTACAGGACACAAAGAATAAAGTAAAATATAATTTAACTGAAGAAAATAATTGACAATTACATATTTGATAGCTCATGAAGTAGTAGGATAGATTATGTATAACAAACTTTTACAACTGTACAATAAGAAGATAGCTGAGTAGGTAAAACATTTTTAGATATTTCTTCAAAGACAATTCTGTAAAAAGATTTATAATAAATGCTCCACATCATTTGTCACTGGAGACACAGATCAAAACTGCAATGAGGTATATATATCGTTACACCGAAGATTGTTAATATTTTCAAAATACATATAAAAAGTACTGGCAAGAATATGTAGAAATTGTCACTATCAAATATTTTTTGTGGTAGTTGAAATTTTGATACCGGTATAGAAAATAATCTGGCAATTCTTTAAAATATTAATCATAGAAGTGCTATGTGACATCAATTCGTATCACTGCTAGGGATATAAAAAAGATTTTATGTGAACTTTCATAGATATATTAATCAAACTAGCCAAAAAATAGAAAAAAAAACTCAACATGTCCATTATCCAGTGAGTACATTAGAAAAATTAATTGTATTTGTACGCTGTAATATTAGATGGTCATGAAAAAGAATGATATACAAATTCATACCACTACATGGATAAACCTTGAAAACATCATGGCAAGCAAAAATTTCTATCTCAAAAGACCACTTATTGTTTTATTCTATTTACATAAAATAATTAGATAGGATAAGTCCATCTCTTAACCAATAGATTGGTACATGATGGAGGTGGAGTGGAAGTTAGAATGTTTAGTGACTGCTAATAGGTATGTCCTTTTCTTCTTTAGTTTTTTAGATTTTTTTAAAGTGGCAAAAATTTTCTGAAATTAGTGGAATGACTGTATAACTTTGTGAATGTGGTAACAACCACTGAAATTGTATACTTTAAACTCATAACTTTATGATAATTATGTATCAATAAAGCTATTGTTTTTAAAACAATCAGTAGAAAATGACATGGATTTCAACATGTTACTAACACAGAAGTGGCATAAAAGCACGTAATACAATATTAAAAATAATTTATTGTTAGGAAACACCTTATTAAAATGACAAGGAAATAGCCCTATCTACCCAGAGAATTGAAAAATGAAGAGTCTTATAGTACTGAGTTTTGATGCGACTGCATAGCAACTAGAATTCTCACATACTGTTGGTAGGAGTACAAAAATTGTACTGTACCTTTGTAAAATGATTTGCCATATCTTTATAAAGTGAAACATATCACACGGCCTTGAAATTCCACTGTTAGAGATTTATACAAAAGAGTTATTTATAATCATCAAAAACTGGAACATAATGTTTATAATGTGGTGAAAAGATAAACACATTTTGATATATCATTGTTATGCTAAAATAAAAGAACAAAGTTTCAATACAAGCAATACTGTGTACTAAAATGCAAGCATCACACAAAATTAAGGAAGGCAGACACAAAAGGCCATTGTTATACTTGTAGACATTTTGAAAAATAAAAATCTAAAATAAAAATCATATATGTGGCTGAGCTAGCCAGGGAAGAGGGAATTCAGTTGAAAAGAACAATGGAAACTTGGTGTAATGGACATGCTCTGTATCTTGAATTGTGTGATATTTCAGTGATTGTGTACAATTGTAAAGAGAAATTGAGCTATATACTTTAGAAAGGTGAATTTAATTAGATGCAGATTTTCCCTCCATAAACCTGATCACATGTGGAAAATGATCATTAATAGTTTAAAACAAATAAGTTAATATGCAGTGTGGCTTATATGATGTATTGAAGCAAACTGACAAGTATAATACAAAGAACAAAATAAAAATTAAAATATGGTATCTCCTTATCCATGAAGTGGTTGTATTAAGTCAGCTTTCCCATCAAGGGAACACAATACCTAGAACCAACAATTTAAAGAAGGAATTTAATTTGGCTTATGGTTTCAGGGGATTCAGTTTATGGTTAACTGGCTCCAAGGATTATATATCATGGAAAAAGGGTGTGGTGAAGCAAAGCTTCTCAGTTCCCGGTACTCAGAAAACAGAAACCAAATAGTGCCAGAAAGAAAGGGGTGAGGATCCATATATAGGTAAAAAATTAACTATATGCTTTAAAAAGATGAATTTATTGGATTGACTCTCCCCTGGCCCCAGACATGCCCAGTAATGTGGTATACCAATCCCTGGCTAGGTCCCAAAGTCAATCAAGTTGAAACTCTCGCACTTTTGAAGTTTTGCCTAATAAATGCTTTTATGGTTCTTAAAAAGAGTTGCCTTTCCACCCTGATCACCATAGTGGTATAGTATTATTGAAAGTAGACTATAAGTATGCATATTTAAAAACATTATAGGAACCACTAAGACATTACACATAGGAAAAATTGCAGGACCCACAATTTCTCATTATGCTACACAATGAAAGAAGACTATAAAGAAACATCTGCAAAGCTCTAGGAAATGACAAATGGATCCAACAATGTCACATTCAAATTGTTCTCTATAAAGTCTATAGGCCATGCTTGCATAAAATACCCTTGTGGTACCATCCTTTATTTGTCCCACTATATTTTTTCTCTATCTCTACAGCAATACTGCAATATGTTATTGAGTCACCTATCAAGACTCTGTTATTTGAAGAAAGCAACACTTCACAACTTGTTGTCATACAAATACATGTTCCTTATCAAAAAGTTGACCCATAATGAAATTTACATAATGAAATTTGGTAATACTTACTTTTTATGTTCCTTTAAAGTTCTTCATTACTCTCTTTTCAATTTATTAGGATGTTAGCATAATTTGAAATCTCCCACCTCACCTGAAAAAATAAGAGGTCATCAAGTAGAACATTTGGAACTGTCGCAACTCTTCATGCTAACAATTGTCTTCACATCATGTCTCTTACTTTATTCATGTTTCATTTTCTTGCCTGCTCTCTGGATCCTATCCAACGCTGCTTCCTTAAGGAAAAACAAAATTCGTACAGTGTCAACCTCACTCCCTACATTCATCTTCCCATGTACGCTGAGACATGTTTTAATCTCTGATGCATTAAAAATGAGGAATTACAATGAAATAAAAAAAATCCTACACTGGCTTCGTGTCACTAGTTAGTGTCCTATCTCTTTTATTGAAAATGTTTTAAAATCTGTTTACAATGTCTGCTTCTTCTAACTTTCCATTCGATCTTCAACTAACCCAGTCTGATTTCTGCCCAGTCACCCCACTGAAATGGCTCTTGCTAAATTCATTCACGGGCTCTATGTTAATAATGTTCATAAAATCTATTGGAATATGGTGGAATCTCAGTCTCTCAACAGCACTTATGAATGTTAAAGCATTCCAGTTACTATTTTAGCAATGTATTTTTTAATATGAATAAAATCAGTTTTTTTCAGTAACAGATTTAAATATAGAATTCTCATAAATACAATATGCAAAATTACAATGTTCTCATAATGTGTTTCCTCAAATAATATTCACATTCCTTTCAGGTAATATGAATTACATTTTTGAAAACTGAAAGTTAAAAGGCTTGATACTTCAAATGCTGCAACATAACAACTTTCTAGATTTAGTCCTATTGTCCTGTAATCGGATGTATTTTTGTATTTATTATATGCAATGAGGGAAGCAATAGGAAAAAGAGGATTAAGCGTGCTCATATTCTTCTGGAAGGGTACAGTGTCTCTGCTTGTCCCACTTTCAGAATGATTATAACCCGAAGTTTTACTAAAATCAAGAACTAATCTATTCAAGTTAAAATTATTTTGTAAATAGCATTATCGCTCATTTTATTCATCAAATAAGAATCTTTAATAATGACCCATTTTCCTTATCAAGAGATAATACATGTCTTATGTTTTGTTTAAAATACATTGAATTCCTTATGTTATTATTATGAAAATGCAGCTTTGTAAAGCTGCAGATCTTTCAAAACATTTGTGTTAAGTTGACAAGAAGAAGCCCCATTAGGCTGCCCTGCAATAGTTCACCTCACGTGGTCTGCCCGTGCCTAGGAGTAAGATGATAATTCTGAGTCTTCACTACACCCATTCAATTCAAGTTTCTCTCCTACAGCAATACTTGATTTTTTTCTTCTTGTTTATTTTTCCTTTGGGAAGATTAAAACAAACAATGAAGATAAACCGAGAACAATTTAATCCATATCCAATTGTGAGAATAAAGATGATTATGATGAGGGTAAGATATGATTTTTGTTCAATATCAAGTTCTGAATTCCTACATGTGAACTCAATGTTTTGCAACAATGTTAGAAAATATTTTCACGACAGTCTTGAATTAATTCCTCCATGCTTCATCTTATTTAAAATCATTATACTCTGATACAACACTCTCACTGAATAGTCCAAAAAGGTGCTTCTCATCTTTCTGTGATATACAATTTAACTAGCTTCACTTCTATAGGAACATTTCCTATAAAATTCTGGGAAATTTCACACTATCATCTCAATATACAGATGAATTATCTATTTAATTCTGTGAAATATTTCTTGAAGCAATTTCTGTCCAATTTTCCTTACTATAAATCACCTTTTATTTGTGACTTCTGCAGTGGGAGAAGTTTCATAGACTTTCCTTTATCGGGAACGATAACATCTTCCAATTTGAAAGCTAAATAGAAGAATCAATCACTATTCTTAAATAACTTACAGTGTGATTAATCCTTGTACCATGATATCAATAATCCATTTATCTCCCATCCTCACAAATAGCTTTAATTGTAACTCTGATCCTTCTATGTACCACACCAAACATTTTTATTTTGTTTTTATACTTTTTGCTTTTATGTCCAACAATATATACATCACACTGTACCATGAATGCACAGCCTACCTTTTAAGATCCTACAGCTAGCAAATTTGAAGTACTTGGACTATGTTACATTGTTTGTCCATCTTCTTACTCTTGGCAGGTGATCAGTTGTACCAGGTATCTCTATTTGTGTTTCGTATAACACAGCAGGGACCGACAGATTTAGATTTGAGTGTCGAGTTCGTCACTTGAGCAAATTATCTCATTCCTATAAACACAATTTCCTCACTTGTACAATGAAAACTCTTATTGGTGCCATTGTCTAGAATTCAAAGAGAACACTGAGAAAGACTGTAATAAACCATTTAGCATAATATCTGACAGATAGACTTAGAATTGATAATAGGTGTTTTAAGGTGCTAGTGTATAGCTTTCCCCTTCCCATGTGCACCTATTGAACCAATAATTGAGAGTAAAGGGATGGATAACAACAGAAATGGAAATTCTCCTTATCAATATAATATGTAATACTGCAGAGTGTGGTTTACTAGGTCTTTGGGAATATGAACTCCCTAATACTCTAGAGTGATCCAGACCTGCCTAACCAGTCATAGGCAGAACTGGACTAGCATAGGTATCCCATGAAATTCACATCATGGAAGAACATGGCAAGCTTACCTCTCTATAGTCAGTATGGTCATCAACAAGAGGAAATGCAGAGGGAAAATATCTACAAGCATACCATGCTTACATCAAAATTCACTAATAAAGTCAGCTCCTTCCTCTTAAGGAGAACCGAATGAGGATAAGAAAGTGTTCCTTTCTTTCAAGTTCTGTGTCATATGCTACCCTTTCACTCAATCTCTTCATACACTTCTCCTCTGAAATTATTTTTATCCTATTTGAATCTTCATTGTTCATTAAGTATGACTCTCTTAAAGCATAGACATTGCTCAATAAATGACTGTTATGCGCTATAATTATACATTATTTGTATTTCACTCACTTATGCAACAGTAATCTCTTGGTGACCTTCAGTGTGCCACCATACTCACATGCCAAAGATGGTGAAAAAGCACACTTCCTGTTTTCCTGGCGTTTAAGAGCTGGCAAGAAAGATGGACAATGATTTCATTGAGAGCATAGTCTGTATCTCTTTCACTTTCTACAACCCCTCATATCTTAGTATTCCTCAATAAATTTCATTGAAAGAATGATGAATACTTAAAAGAAAAGTAGTTATTTTCTTCAATCCTCGAATGCAAATAAAGGAAAATTTTTCTTTTGAAGTGCTCTATTTGAAATTAACAAATCATTTGCTCAACTTACACTTAAATTATTTGAAATGTCAGTGATTGTGATATTCCTGCAAAATACCTTCACAAACAGAACATGAAATATTAATGAACATAACGCAAACTTACTTAATATAAAGATTAGCCTACATAGACAAGTCATTTTACGTAATTTCAGAACCTGCTGGCATACTTTTATAAATCAGAAGATATCAATATCTAATAGATGAAAAAAATCACTGAAGAAAACATAACCTTATATAACTGGCAGGTGGAAGTCAAATAGCCTGATCAGACTCACAATTCACAACTTGCTGCATAAGTTTACAAGGTAATTGTTGACATAAGACTCTTATCCAGTGTTGTAAAAATTTAGGTTAGATCTTGTGAAATGCAAGCTTACAACTCAAAGTCGTTTGTATTCACAGAAAATAACATCATCTTGACCACTTATATTTTAGTGTGTTTATGATTTGCCTGTAGATTTTATTAAAATATCCTTTCTTGGGATTTACCCTCAAGGAGTCTTTTGCTAAAACCCAGAGTTTGGATTATCACAGAAATAGAGAATTCTAATGCACATTGTTACTGGGTGATAAAGTATCTAAGAAAGTATAATACACAGATTATGCATACTTGCAGTCACCCAGACAGATTATCTCTCAGGCAACTTTTTCTGAATTTAAGGTTGAACTGTCTGTCACAAAAGTCTTGACATAACTGATGTGCAATGAATTTCGGTCACGTTGAAATCACATGAGAATACTTAAAATATACCAGGATATACCAATTCTTGAAATTTTTGTTCAGTTGACCTGGGATGTATTTGGAGAATTAGGAATTTTAAAATTTTCCTCACTATATTAAGTAAAATAAGACGCACAGATAAGCATTAAATGATCTCATTCATATATGGGATCTGAAAAAAGCTCACAGTGGTCTCTGGACACAGGGTTTAGTGGGTGCTGGTCAATGGCATTAAGGTACAGTTAGGAATTAGAAGCTTTGAAGGACAATTACACAGTATTGTGACTGTAGGTAACAATTGTGTACTTTGTATTTCAAAAATCTAGAAAAGATTTTGAAAGTTTTTGCTATAAAAAAATAAACTAATAGCTTTATTACTTACCCTGAGTTTTTCACTACCTGATGTATGCACAAATTGAGGCATCACATTGTACCCCATTAATATATGCAGAGATTATAAATCAATCAAAAGTAAAATTAAAAGATGAAAATCTTCTTGGGTGGTTTTCATGTTAAACAAGTTGTAAGCTTTTTGAGTATGTGTGTTTAGGGTGGAATCAAAGACCACATGATGCCAGGCAAACATTTTACCACTGAGCTGCGATGCAAACTCCAAAAATTTTTAAAGTGCTTCTCAAACTGTAATATATATATATACAGAGTCATCAGAGAATTTGTTTAAAGCACACACTCTGCTTTAAATATAATAATGTTATCCCACAAATGAGTTTTTCCATTGTTAAAAACTCTATATTGTGGAAAATAGACAATAAAAATCTGCCACAGGTCTATAAAGAGAAAAAGAAGTAGAGTATGGGAAAGAGTCCAAGCTTGAAGAAGTGACAGACATGAATGTGAGTCTTCTTTTGTAATTTTCTCCAGCTTTTTCCTGGGAATGTACTGAAATATCAGAGCAGCATAGCACAAGCAATTAAAATTCTGATAGAGGCCTGTTAATTGTTCTAGCTAAAGGAACCAAAATGCAGAGCCCAGGTAACTATATTCAACTTCCAGACAGTAAGAGCTTTATATGAAATCACACACGTGTCTGAGACTAATCCCCGAATGATATATATGCAAGACCAATTCAGTATAGCAAAAGGAAGGCTTAAAGACTTGAACTGACACTTGAATCACGGCCTTCAGAAGATAAAGCAAACTTATTTTTACACTAACAAGGTTAACTGCCACCTGAGCTGAAAGCATCATCCATCCACAGATACTCTACACAACATAACATTTATAGTGCTCAGGATTAAACTCAAAAGTGCAAATCACAAAATAAGCTGGAAAATGAGATTCTTTTGCAAAAAAATAGAGGTGAGCCCTATGTTGTGTAAATTAGAATTACCTATAGTTAGACAGCTTCCTGGTTATTGAAACACAGTACCCAACACTCACATATTTAAAAAGAAGAAGTTTTAATGGGGTCACAGTTTTCATAACATTCAGTCCATGATTTGATGACTTCAAGGCAGAAACAGCATGAGAAAAGGGCATAGCAGAGAAGCATGCTCAACCCATGGTAGACAAAAGAAAAGAAAAGAGTAGATCTGGAGACAAGAACGCAAGCGTCAAGCTCACACCTCTCAGTGATGAATCCACTGATGAATGTAGAGCCATCATGACCAGGTCATTTTCTACACATGGGAGCCTTTGGAGGAACATTTTTGATTGAAACCAGAAAAAAAAAACCAAAATTTTCCAGAATTAAAGAAAAGTAACCATTCTCA
This sequence comes from Dolichotis patagonum, assembly GCA_004027295.1. Classification (NCBI taxonomy): domain Eukaryota; kingdom Metazoa; phylum Chordata; class Mammalia; order Rodentia; family Caviidae; genus Dolichotis; species Dolichotis patagonum. Next base: position 52,091 of record PVJX010004921.1, read on the forward strand.
GGATCATATTAGGAGAATTTGCCATTTTTTTTAGCAATTGTTAGAAAAATCACATAATGATTAGTAAATGTATGGATGTAATAGTATTAACAATAATATATGCTAATCACTATTGATAAAATATTGTATCTAACAATCAAGAAATGAATATTCTTTTCATACTCACTGTGTATATTTACCAAAATATAGCATACACTGACCATAAAATAAATGCTAATGTTTTAATAATCCAATATATTGTTTGATTATATAACCACAATAGAAAGAAATTTTCAGTCCAAATCTATGTACAGCAAACCCAAAATACTTGGAAATCTGACAACATATTACCAAATAAGGTGTGAGTGAATCAAGAAATCATATAAAAATTATAAAACATTTTGAATTGAATGATAATAGAAATAAAACATGTCAAATTATGTCATATTTAGCTAAATCAGGACATAGAGTAGTACTTGCAAGTTTAAATGCTTTCATTGTGTCTTAGTTACTTTTCTCATTGCTGATACAAAATACCTGGCACCCAAATATAAAGGAGAAAAGACTGATTGGAGCTTACAGTTTGTAGAGGCTGAAATTCATAGTTGGCTGGCTGCAATGCCTGGTGACATGGTAGAGGGGCTTCACAGAACAAACAGGCAGAGAGTAGCAAACAGCAGGCAACACCAGCTCTCTTTCTGTTTCTGATATTCATCCAGGCTACCCGCTGTTAGAGGGGGTAGCACTCATATTCCTTGCATCCTTGGTGACACAATCCCAGCATCACACTCCTTGGAGATAGCAAGGTCTGAGAAGCTCCACCTACGACCACATGAGGCTTTGGAGGGATATCTAGATACAAGACATAACACACTGGAAATGAGGAAATATCTAAAACTCAATGGAAGAATGTTCTACATTATGAAACTAGTATAAAAATAAGCATGTTAATAACATAAAAACATAAAGTATAAAACTCACCAGTTAATGTAACATATAGTCTAATGAAGAATATGCTAACACTATGATGGTGATACACAATTCACTCATATCTCTAATTTGAAATTTAAATTTTCTCTCTTTTTTTTCCCTGGTACCAGCAATTGAACTCAGGACCTTGCACTTGCCAGGCAGGTTCTGTGCCACTGAACAATATTCCAGGAACTCTAATTTAAATTTTAAAAGACAAAATTATTAAAAATTACTACCATTATAAACATTCGTAATTAACATGTAACTTAAATCAAAAAGTAAAACAAAAATAAGCAGGAAGAAGTAAATAATTAGAGCACAAAATACATAAATAAAAAATTGTTAAATAATGGATAAAAATAAAACAAATGCTAGTACTTTGAAAAGATGAACAAAACCAATATATCCTTACATAGGCCAATCAATCATTAAGGAGAAAGAATACAAATCACAAGAACAGGAAAAAAGGCACTGTTCGCCATTAAAAAATCTAAAAAGTAAAAAGTAAAACCAAATAATTTTTTAAATTTTTTAAAATTTTTAAGTGAATAGAACTAAAAAAAAAAACACGAACAAAGCGGATCAGAACAAAACACTGCAAGTAACACAGGATTTCAAAACAAGACAACAGGAAATCAACAAGGGCTACCATAATGTCTCTTGCTTTCTTTGTAGTTGTCCATATCTTCACACAAAATGAATTCAAACAAGACAAAATGGTATAAAACCAATCAAAACAAAAGAATGGAAGCATTAAAGGGCTTCAAAACCAAGAAGTAGGAAAATCAACAATGGTTAATATCATGTCTCTTGTTCTCTTCAAAATAGCTGTCCATACCTTCACACATACTGAAATGAAATAATACAAAACAGACTAAATCAAATCAAAAAAAGAATAAAAGCATTACTGGACTTCACAACAAGATGATAGGAAATCAACAACATCTCCCATAATGTCTCATTTTCTTCAAAGTAGCATCACACATAATGGAATAAATTCTTGTAAATTTGTTCTAGGCAAGCATAAACCTATATGTGTATATATATTCATTCTATATTAGAGAGAAAACTAAAACCAAAACAAAACAAATTATGAGAAAAACAAGGAACAAAAGAGATGAACAAATGACAACAAAGTGCCCAAACAATGACAATATAGGCACTCAAAATGAGATGGTAGGGACATAACTAATGTTGTTATTTTGCATAGTTATCTTCAAAAGAGTTATACAGATTACCAGATATAAACATGCAAAACTGATCCAATCCTGTGAATGTTAACTGTTTTGTTCCAAGAACTAATAGAATTAGTAGCACAATCATCTTAGCTATCTTAAGTATCTATATACAAATTCATATCTGTTTTCTTTTCCCTTCCTTCTTTTTTCCTTTTCCCTATCTGAGTTATTTTTCCCCTTTGAGCAGTTTCTTACCCTTTCACGAAACTTTTTGAAGATTTTGCATCTCATTTACTCTTTCAGTTTCATACACTAGGGCAACAATGCAGTATTTACACATGCTAGTCTGATTTATTTCACTTATGAGTATGGTCTCAAGTTGCATCCATTTACCTACAAAAGCCTCAATGTGATCATTCTTTATAGCTGAGTAGTTCTCTATTGTATAAAAGTGCCACATCTTTTTTATCCATTCCTCAGGTGATGGGCACTTAGGTTGTTGCCAAGATCTGGCTATTACAAATTGTGCTGCTATAAACATGGGTGCACATATATCACTGTGGTATGATGTTTTCACTTCTTCTGGGAATACACCCAGAAGTGGAATAGCTGGGTCCAATGGGACTTCCAATCCCAGCTTTTTGAGGAATCTCCAGACTGACCTCCACAGTGGCTTGCACCAGTCTATACTCCCACCAACAGTGCAGAAGAGTTCCTTTTTCCCCACAGCCTCTCCAGCATTTGTTGTTGGTAGTTTTGTTTTTTATACTGGCTATTCTTTCTGGAGTGAGATGGAATCCCAGTGTGCTTTTAATTTGCATCTCTCTCATGACTAATGATGATGAACATTTTTCATGTATTTATTTTCCATTCTTATTTCTTCATCTCAGAATTGTGTATTCATTTCAGATGCCCATTTTTTGATTGGGTCTTTGAATTTCGAGGTTCTGATTTTTTTAAAATTCTTTATAAGTTCTAGACAGAAGTCCTTTGTCTGAGGGACAGTCCATTAAGATTTTTTCCAAATTTATGAGTTTTCTTTTCACTCTTCTGGAAATCTCTTTTGATATGCAGAAACTCTTTAATAAGATATGGTCCCAGTTATTGATTCTGGGAAGTATTTCCCGTGCGGTTTGATTCTTGTTCACGAACTCTCTGCCTACCCCTATGTCTCCAAGGTTTCTACCTACTTTGTCTTTCAGTAGATTTAGTGTTTTTGATTTAATATTTATATATTTGATCCATTTAGATTTTAGTTTAGTGTATGGTGATAGACATGGGTCTAGTCTTAGTCTCTGGTATGTGGAGAGCACTTACAGAGTCTATCTTTCTTCCAGTAAACATGTTTGGTTCTTTTGTCAAAGATAAGGTGGCTGAGGGTCTTTGAAGTTGTGGCTGTGTCTTGTAATCTATTTCATTCATCTTTAGGTCTCTTTTTATGCCAGTTTCCATGCTGATTTTATTACAGTAGCTTTGTAGTATAATTTCAAGTCAGAGATTGTGATGCCTCCTGCCTTGCCTTTGTTCAGGATTGCCTTTACTATTCTAAGTCTATTATGGTTCCAGTTGAATTTTAATAATGATTTTTCTAGATCTGTGAGGTATGCTAAAGGCAATTTGATTGTTATTGCATCACAATCACTGAATTGAAGTTATACTACAAAGCTACTGTGATAAAATCAGCATGGTACTGGAATAAAAAGAGACCTCAAGATCAATGGAATAGATTAGAAGTTACAACAACAGCTACAAACACACTTTGCCACCTTATCTTTGGCAAAGAGGCCAAACATGGTCACAGGAAGAAAGATCCCTCTTTAAAAAGTGGCTTTCCATATGCCAAAAAATAAAACTAGACCCATGTCTATCACCATGCACTAAACTAAAGTCAGAATGAATCAAAAACCTAAATATTAAAACAGAAACACTAAATCTGCCAGAAGACAAAGAGAAATATTGAAGACATAGGGGCAGGTAGAGTTCATGAACAAAAATCAAACTGCATGGGAAATATTTCCCAGAATCAACAACTAGGATCTCATCTTATTAAAATGTTTTTGCATGTCAAAAGAAATCTCCAACAGAATGAAAATAAAATACACAAATTTGAAAAAATATTAGTCAACCGTCTCTCAGACAAAGGACTTTCATCTAGTAAAACAAAACATTACAAACAGATTTGCCAGCAAAAAGTAGTAAATACACAAGTAATTTGAAATATTCAAAATTTTAAAAATGGCAAAATAATAGAAAGTTTGAATATACCAGTTCAAGAAATACCACTTTTTATTGTTAATTTTTAAAATGTTTCATATGATGAGTGCAGACATGATTTTATCTGTGAATTCTATTAAACAATTAAGAAAGGCATCTCATAAACTTAATTTTGTCAACTTGGTTGGATTTGGATTACTCACTGGGGATTGGTGGAGCATAATGCTGGCTATATCTGGGTGGGTTATGGAGGTCTTGCTGTCTCTATCTCATCCCTGGCCTCTTCCTCTATAGCACTGTTCCTCTGCTTTGCTTCTGGCTACCATGAACTAATCAGTTTTGTTTTGGCATGCACTTCTGCCATGACTTTGCTGTCTTGGAGCAACCAATTACGGACTAATTCCTGAAACTGCAAGCCAAATTCAACCCCCTGTGGGTTTTTGGTATTGTGTCTAAGAGAAGGGAATGTTGACTAATCTGACTAGTATTTTCAGAAGATGGTGTTGGAGGAAAACTCATGTATTATTAAAACACTTACAAGTAGTCTAATAAAGTATTTCCAAAAATTCTACTCTGAAAACCAAAACACAGTATACTTCTGTGAAGCCATGGTTCAGAGTTCACTATATCACTCATTTGCAGATTTTCCCTTACAACCTAATTATTCAAGGAAATCACCACTATTTCATGGAAACTGCAAATATCCTCCACAGTCATTTTTTTCTTTTCTTTTCTTTTTCCTTTTTTTCTTTTCTTTTTGTTTTTTTGCAGGAGTTTTTCAAGTAACGAATCTGAGAGTTATTCAGTTCTCCATCAGATGTACCAGCATTCCTGTATAGTAACAGGTTGATATACCATGTAGCTATCTTGTGTGTTCTATTTCTTTATTAAAGCTCTAAGATCCCTAAGATGCTGCCAAAATTCCCTCTAACATCTAATGTTCTATGTTTATATTTTTAATTTTATTGTTTGTCATTTCTGTTTTTTGAGACAGGATTTCACTGTGTGGTGCAGACTGGCCTTGAACTCACTTATGTAGCCCAGGCTGGCCTGTAACTCACTGAGATCCTCCTGCCTCAGCCTCTCTCATATTACAGGAATGTGCAACCACAACCATCATAAAGCTTTATTAATACAGTATTTTATAAAATTAAAATATATGAATCCAAGAGATAGAGCATATTTTGTGTTTAAGCTATGAAAATAGTCATTTACAGGCATTCTTCTGACTACATCTGAATTCTGTGATTTTTCACAATGTGTGGGTGCTCTAGAAACACAATCCTCACAAATTACAGGTGTCCACTGCACTGCTGAATAGATTATAGAACTCCTAAATTAATAGTAGGATATACATCTCAAAACTCTATATTGTTAGGATGCTAGTTTTCCTTTAGTTTTTGTATGCACTCAATGAAGTCCCAAAGCAAATTCAAGGTTTGTTATTGCTTCTTTTTTTCTACAAATTGACATTTTAAAAAATAAATTAAAGATCTTAGTTTATTTTTAACATTATATTTTATTGGTACATTATAGATATATACAATTATCACATTCATCATAGATAATTTGTTCCATAGTTGACTTGTTATTTGAAAATTTATATGGAAATATAAAGTACTTAAAAATAGCTAAAGGACTGTTTTTAAATCACCAAGTTGAAGGATTCCTCTTCTAATTTTCTGACTTACTCTAAAATTTTAGTAACAAAAATGATTTGGGTTGGGGTAAGAATATAAACAAAAGGAAAGAAGAAGACTATTTAGAAATAGACATACAGGTTCCAAGGCAATTCACTGGGAAAAGGGCTACCTGAACAACAAATGATATTCACAAAAAAGATAAAGATAAGCAAAAGTTCTATCCTATATCATGCCATAGATAAAATTAAACTTGAAGTGGACCAGAGACTTAAAGATAAGACTGAAAACTATAAAATTTCTCAATGAAAGTATAGGAAAAACTATATTTTATCTTGGGTAGGTTGAGGTTTCTTGTATAAGGTGTGATAAGCAAAAATCACTAAAGGAAACACAGAATTTACTGAGATTGAGCATAGTAAAACCATTTACCCATGAAACACACAGTAAAAAATCAAAAAAATTAAAATTAAATTTTAAAAAATAAAAATTAAACCACTAACATACCTCATAGGTCTAGAGAAATCACTCTTAAAATACATCTGGAACCAGAAGAGACCTAGAATAGCAAAGGCTATTCTAAGCAGCAAAGGGAAGGAAGGAGGCATCACAATCCCTGACTTGAAATTATACTACAAAGCTACTATAATAAAATAAACATGGTACTGGAATAAAAACAGACCTGAAGATCAGTGGAATAGATTTGAAGATACAACCACAACCACAAACTCACACAACCACATTATCTTTGATAAAAGGGCCAAACATGCTCGCTGGAAGAACGACAGTCTCTTTAACAAATGGTGCTGGAAAAATTGGCTATCCATATGCAGAAGACTAAAACTAGACCCATGCCTATCACCATGTACTAAACCAAAATCTAAAATGGATCAAATATCTAAGTATTAAAACAGAAACACTAAATCTGTTGGAAGACAAAGTAGGTAAAATCCTCGAAGATGTAGGGGTAGGTAGAGAATTCATGAACAAGAATCAAACTGCATGGTACATATTTCCCAGAATAAATAGCTGGGACCATATCTTATTAAAGAGTTCCTGCATATCAGAAGAGATTTCCAGCAGAGTGAAAAGAAAACCCACAAACTGGGAAAAAATCTTAATGGACTGTCCCTCAGACAAAGGACTTAGGACAATAGGACAATAGGACAATAGACAATAGGAAGAAAAATGATCTTGTGAAAAATGGTCAGCAAATTTAAGGAAACACTTCAGGAAAGAAGACGTATTAGTGAAAAAAGGATGTGCTAATGTAAATCAGAAGAAAAGATGCTGAGTACCATTAATCACTAGTCAAAAGTAATGCAATCCACAATGAGATACCATGATATACACACTAGAATGTCAAATTTAAAAGATCGAATACCTCACACTCTTCTTCCTAAATGTTTCCCAAAGATAAATGAAAACGTATACGAGTACCCACAGAAAGGCCTGAAGGTGAGTATTTAAAATGACTTCATTCATAACAGCCAATCACTGGAAAACTCTGCGATACTCATCAACTGGAAAATGGATGAAAATAGTGGCACATTCATGTAGTGGAGAATATTGACCCATAAAAGAGATAAATTATTGATAAACACAAGAACATAGAGGTATCTGAAATGTGTTGTGCTGAAGGAAAGAAACCAGATTCAAAATGTGATACACTCTATGCCTCCACATATTATATGCAGGAAAAGATAAAACTAAAGTAGTCATCAGTGGATTACAGGGATTTAACCACTTCACAGTTTATCCCGAGTGATACTCAGGCAGCACATTTGTTTAGGTACTGACAACCTCGAGTGTCAGTTGGGCAGGTGTCATTTCAACCAATTGATTTTTATATTGAATAAATTTGATAAAATTGTCATTTATTGCATTTCCTGCTATATTATCTTATAAACATTAATGAAAAATATGCAAAGTTTTCTCGTCCTGTATTTTAAAAATTGAGCTGGTAAGTGGTTCAAGTGGGGACAAGGGATGAGAGAAACACATGGGAACATTTTTGTTGGGGTGAAAATATTCTGTGTCTTGTAAAATGTGAAAGGATAAACTTAAATGCAGGGATTTTAGACTTTATATTGATTACACTTAGAAAATGTGACCCTAAATGCATATAAACCCAACAATTTCCCTGCTAGGTATACAATCAACAGAAAGAATATATACACGCAATACTAAAAGTTTTTCACAAATTTCATTGCAGTTTGTTTCATAATAACCCCAAGCTCAAAATAATCATTCTGTCCACCAATGCATGATGGTATAAAAGCAATGTGTATCCACACAATGAAATATTATTCATTGAAAGTAGAAGCAAATGAAAAATGAGCTGTTCCTATCCTGAGAAGAGATAATGCAAAAGACCCAAGAAAACTTTTTAGGGTGATCAATATGTTCATACTTGCAATTGCAGGTATGACTTCATGAGTGTATACACGCGGCAATATCCATGAAATGTTTTGTTTCACAGTGTGCACTGTATTTTATGCAAATGGATAGTTCAATATAATAAAATGAAGACTGGTCAGTACGAGTGGACTGAGGTCAATGTTTTATGTTCTAAGGAGTCCCTAAGTGATGTGGGATTCGTGGGGTCCAGACATCATATTGAGGAGTATATTTTCCCTCCTATCTCTAGGTTTATCTCTTTAATAAGCCCCCCAAATTGAAGTATTAACTAAATCTCCCTATCTCTGAACATATAGAATTACCTTCAAGATTTATGATTATACCATCAGTATAAGACCTGTGTAAAATAGCAATCAGATTGAGTCCATTCGACTCAGGGTAAAAATCCAAAGTCCTTAACATAGTCAACAAGGTGAGGAATATTCATAGGCTTTTTTTGTCTCAGATCCCATTGGCTTTCAATGACTATGCCCAAGGTCATTGATTTTCTTTCCTCAATACTCTACTTGGCACAATCTGATTACTCCCTCAAATCTAAACCTAATGCTTACTTCCTTGAGTGACTGTCTCTGACATCCCAGTATAAATGAAGATTCCTGCTATGGTACTATCTTTAATGTGTAATCCTAGAAAATACATCAGAGCTAATCATAATTAATATTTAGAAATATTAAGGCATGGAAATACTTGTAGTGGCAGCTGAGTGCTGTGGCACACATCTGTAATCTCAGCATTCTGAGATCACAAGTTTGATCTCAGCCAGAGCAAATTAGTGACTTAGTGAGATTCTACCTCAAAGTAAAAGAAGGGATGGGGATGCAGCTTGGTGTAAATCTCAATATCCAGTATTGAAAATAATTAATTAATTAAAAGTCACTGTAGGCCCGCAGCCTCTTGCTTCCTGCCTGGAGAGCCTAAAGTGCGCACACTAATCTCCAGCCCACGGGTAAGCTTTGGTGCTTTGCTCCGAGACTGGTAAGGCCTCGCCCAGCCTCCCACATCACCGGAGGATGAGCCCAGAGGTCTTTCTGAGTCTATCTGGGCCCCACCCAGTGACCCTCAAGCAGCCTGCTGCTGCCTGTGTTATGCCTGGTAAGCCAAAAATGCGCATAGCAGTCTCCAGCCCACAGGGAAGCCTTGACACTTTGGTCTGAGACTGGTAAGGCCACCCCCAGCCTCCCACATCACCAGAGGATGCACCTGGAGGCCCCTCTGGGCCTATCAGGTCCCTGCCCAGTGACCCTCCAGTGGCTCACAGCCACCTGTGCTCTGCCTGGCAAGATGAAAGTGTGCACAGTGATTGCCAGCCCACAGGAAGCTTTGGTGCTTCACTCCAAGACTGATGAGGCCCTGGCTGGCAACCCCAAGTGGTTGGAAGCCACCTGGTAAGGTCTGTCTAAGGACCTCCACTCAACCAGGGAAACTCCCTGCAATAGGGATAGATATTCTCAACCAAAGAAACAACTGAGACCTTGCCTTTCGCTTCTCTAAGGGAGTATAGGAAAATGAAAAACCAAAAGAACAAAGTGGAATCTCAAACATCCATCCCATCCTAAGCAAACCTAGAAGACATGGAAATAGAAGAAAATACAAGCGATACACCTGAAACTCCTGAAATGATAGCAACTGAAGTAAAGAAACAACTCCAGAAAGCTATAAAAGAACTCAGAATAGAAATAATCTCCCAGGTAAAAGAGAAATGATAAATGTAATGAAAGAAATACTGAACACTTATAAATAAGACATAGTTAAAAAATTAGAGGAACAATGCAAAAAGATGGAAATCTTGAATGAACAATATAAGAAACAAACAGAATGCATGAAACAGATTCAAAGAGATGTCTAGGAAATCAAAAATTCAATTGAATGTTGGCTAAACCACCTCAATGAAAGTGAAGATAGACTTTCAGACCTCAAAGACAAGATTATAACTAGTGCACAGGAAAGGAAAGATCTTTTAAAAATAACAAGGAATCAGGAAATAACAATTCAATAGCTGCAAGATGATGCAAAGAAAAACAACATAAGATAGCTAGGAATAAACAAAAAAGAAGGTGACAACACATGCTATCAAGGCACTATTTACAGAAGTAATAGCTGAAAATTTCTGACATGAGAATGGAAACTGACATACAGATCAGTGAAGCATACAGAACTCCAAATAGCCATAACCAACATAAAACTATGCCGACATAAAATAATCAACATCCCAGAAATTCAACATAAGAAGAGAATATTAAAAGCTGTTAGAGAGAAGAGGCAGATCACCTATAAAGGAAAGCCTATCAGAATCACAGAAGACTTCTCAACACAAACAATGAAATCAAGAAGAGCATGGAGTGAAGTTTTTCATATTGTAAAGGCAAACAGCTTCCAAGCCAGACTGATGTACCCTGCAAAATTGTCCTTTAAAATTGATGGTGAAATAAGATACTTCCAAGACAAAGAACAGCTGAAAAACTTTATGACTACCAAACCAACTGTACAGAGAATACTGAAAGATATTCTAGATAGACTTAGGAAAAAACAACTAAGGAATGCAAAAAATTAAACAGAGTGGAAATGATAAAGAATCAACATCAGAAAGATACAATGTCAAAAATAAACCAACATATATGTCAATTATAACCATTAATGTAAACAGCCTCAATTCATCAAAGACCAGACTGACAGAATGTATCAAGAAACAACCAACCATATGTTGTATATAAGAAATTCATCTAACTCAAAAGGAAACTCAGAGTAAATGTCCAAGGATTGAAAACAGTACTTCATGCAACAGCTACCCCAAAAAGGAGCAGAGGTAGTTATTCTGTTTTCAGACAATGTGTACTTCAAAGCAAGAATGATAAAAATAGATAAAGAAGGTCATTACATACTAGTCAGGGGAAAACTTCAAGAGGAAGAGATAACAATCTTAAACATATATGTACCAAATTTGGGAGCATCCAGCTATACAAAACAAATATTAACAGAAATGAAAAAGCAAATAAGGAATAACAGAATCATAATGGGAGACCTTAACACCCCATTGATACAAAGGGACAGATCAACTAGACAGAAAATCAGCAAAGAAATAACAGAACTGAATCACATCCGCAAATGGACCTGGTGGACATATACAGAGTGTTCAACCCAACAACATCAAAATATACATTCTTCTCAGCAGCACACAGGACATTCTCTAAAATACACCATAGACTAACCCAAAGAGCATGCTTAAGTAAATGCAAATATTTGAAATTATCCCACACCTGTTATTGGATCATAGCACCATGAAACTAGAAATTAATGATAAAAGTAATTTCAAAATCCCCACAAGCACATGGAAATTGGATAACACACTCCTGAGCAATCAGTGGGTCAATGAGGAAATTAAAGAAGAGATTAAACAATATTTGCAAGGAAATGAAAATACAAATTCAACTTACTAGAACCTGTGGAATGCAATGAAGTCAGTCCTCAGAGGAAAATTTATTGCAGTGAATTCTCATATCAGGAAAACAGAGTGAACACAAATAAACAACCTGATGCTACACCTCAAACATGTAGAAAAAGAAGAGCAAGTCAAGCCCAAAGACAAAACAAGGGAGGAAAATATAAAGATCAGAGCAGAAATCAATTCAATAGAGACTGAAAAAACAATACAAAGAATCAATGAATCAAAGAGTTGGGTTTTTGAAAAAATAAATAAAATTGATAAGCCCCTAGCCAACCTTATGGAAAAAAGGAAAGAAAAAACAAAAATTCATGCAATAAGGAACGAAAAGGGTAAAATCACTACAGACCCTGTGAATACACAGAAGATAATCAATACTTATTTCAAAAACCTCTACACTCATAGGCTTAGAAAAAATGAGCAGATTCCTAGAAACATATGAATTACCAAAGCTGGATCAAGAAGATGTAAAACTGCTGAATAACCCAATTTCAATTAATGAAGTTGAAAATGTAATTAAAACTTTACCAACAAAGAAAAGCCCATGTCCTGCTGGATTCACTGTGGGATTCTACAAGAAATTCAAAGAAGACTTAATGCCGACACTCCTCAAACTCTTCAATGAAATTAAAAGGGAAACAATTCTCCCTAACTCATTCCTGGAAGTAAGTATTACTGTAATAGCAAAACCAGAGAAAGATCCAACCAAAAAAAGAACTACAGGCCAATCTGTCTATTGAACATAGATGCAAAAGTTCTCAATAAAATATTGGCAAACAGGATGCAGCAAATCATCAAGATTATATACACCATGACCAAGTGGGATTCATCCCAGGAATGCAGGGATGGTTCAACATACACAAATCAATAAATGTAATCCACCATGTCAATATAGCCAAAAATAAAAATCACATGATCATCTTTTTTTTAACTTTTTAAAAAAATTTCATTTAAAGAGAAAAAAAAGCAAAACCAAAAAAGGGTAGAAATAATACAAAAATTCAAAGAAAACATTAAGAAATCACTACTTGATAAATTACATATTGTCTTCTTAGAAATAGTTGTTCATGTTACAAAATTAAGGCATACAAACTGAACAGTGAGGCTGCAAACAGTTCTGTTCAACGATCCAACAATAACTTGGTAATACAGTTATCAGTCCCACACACTTAAACATACATGCAGTTATATCCTTTAGAGCATTTTCTTTTCCTCCTTTTTCTTTTTAAGTACATTATCTGTTTAGTTATATCATGTTTCATCTTGCTCAGTACCTTACTGATCTGTTTTGTTGTTGTTATTTCCTTTTTAATCACCTTATATAAATCTGTTGTTTTGTTTTTGAGTTTCTCCTCATCCATGTCATATGGATCAGCTTTGATGGAGTTGGGAGGTTTTGGAGGTATTTGTTACCTTGTTTTCTCATGTTCTATTGTTTTATTTTTATTTAATTTTTATTAACTTGGAGGTAGTAATAACAACAAAACAAGATGGCACATGATCATTTCTATAGATTCAGAAAAGGCTTTTGATAAGGTCCAACACTCATTCATGGTAAGAACCTTACAGAAAATTGAAATAGGTGATCTTTACCTCAGCCAACTTAACTTTGATAAAGGGGCCAAACACGTGCACTAGAAGAAAGATAGTCTCTTGAATAAATTGTGCTGGAAAAACTGGTTATCCATATGCCAAAAACTAAAGCTGGACCCATGCCTATCACCATATACTAAACTAAAATCTAAATGGATCAAAGATTTAAATATTAAAACAGAGATACTAAATCTGCTAGAAGTCAAAGTAGGTAGAAATCTTGAAGACATAGGGGTAGGTAAGAATGAACAGAAATCAAACCATGCGGGAAATACTTCCCAAAATCAATAACTGGGATATCGTGTTATTAAAAAGTTTTTGTATGTCAAAAGAAATCTCCAACAGTGTAAAAAGGAAACCCATGAATTTTGAAAAAAATCTTAGTCAACTGTCCTTCAGACAAAGGACTTCTGTCTACAACATATAAAGAATTTAAAAACATCAGGACCCCCAAACTCAAAGATCCAATCTGAAAATGGGCATCTGGGATGAATACACAGTTCTCAGATAAAGAAATACAAATGGCAAGTAAATACATGAAACAATGTCCAGCATCATTGATCATTAGAGAAATACAAATTAAAACCACACTGAGATTCCATCTCACTCCAGAAAGAATGGCCAGGATAAAGAAATCTACCAAAAATAAATGCTGGAGAGGCTTTGGGGAAAAGGGAATACTTCTGCACTGTTGATTAGAGTGTAGACTGGTGCAACCACTGTGGAGGTCAGTCTGGAGGTTCCTCAAAAAGCTGGGATTGGAAGTCCCGTTTGACCCAGCTATTCCACTTCTGGGAATATTCTCAGAAGAACTGAAAACATCATACTACAGTGATATATGTGCACCCATGTTTATAGCAGCACTATTTGTAATAGTCAGATCTTGGAAATAACCTAAATGCCCATCAACTGAGGAATGGATAAAAAAAAGATGTGGTATTTTTATACAATGGAGTACTATTGAGCTGTAAAGAATGATCACATTGAGATATTTGTAAGTAAGTGGATGCAACTTGAGACCATGCTTGTAAGTGAAATAAACTCCCATGTGTAAACACTTCATTGTCTCCCTAGTATAAGCAATGGTGAGAGTATATATGATACAAAATCCTCAATAAATGCAGTGAAAGTGTAAGAATCTGTTCAAAGGGGAAAATTAATATCTCAGGAAAAAGGATGAAAAAGTAAAAGGAAGGGAAAAGAAAAAATATCTAAACTTGTATAAACACATTTATGATAGCTAAGATGTTTGTGCTATAAAGTCTTTAAGTTCGTGGAACAAATCACTTAACATTCATAGGATTGAAACAATTTTGTATGTTTGTGTCTGGTGATTTCAGGAACTCTTGAGGATCACTATGTAAAATATCAACCTTAGTTATGTTCCCACCACCTTTTTTGAAGGCCTATATCATCATTGTTTGGGGCTCCTTGCTATTTTATTAATTTGTCTTTTTTGTTCCTTACTTTTCTAGTAATTTGTTTTGTTTTGTTTTTTGTCTAATACTGAAAGGAAAGGTATACATGTAGAGGCTCATGCATGCCTAGAACTTCTAAAATGTTTATGAGAATTGATTATATTTTATGTGATGAAATGAACAGCTACTTTGAAGAAAAACAGACATGATGGTATCCATTACTAAGTTTCTATTGTCATGCTGTGATATCCAGTAATGCTATTATTCTTTGTTCAGAGTAGTTTTAGTCTGTTTTTTATTATTTAATTTCAACATACATGAAGGTATGGACAGCTATTTTGAAGAGAACGAGAGGCATTATGGCAGTTATTGTTGATTTTCCTATTGTCTGGTTTTGAAGGCCTGTGGTGCCTTCATTACTCTGCTCTGATAGATTTAGACAACATTTAGAAGAAAACAAGAGACATTATGGTAGCCACTGTAGAGCTCCTGTTGTCTTGCTTTGAAATCTGTGTCTCTTACATTGTTTTCTTCTGGTCTGTTTTGTTCTCGTTTGTTATGCTAGTTTTACCCTCTTTAAAATAAAAAAAATTTAAAAGTCATGGCAGTGACATTTGAATAAGAGCAATTTTCATTAGAAATCCTTTGTACTGACAAAAAATTAACCATGCTTTAATTCGTATTTTCAGAAAAGACAACTTCAATTCTTTTGGAACTTCATTTTTTTTCCTTCAAAAATTGAGGAGCTGTGTGTTTGGGAGGGATTAAACTTGTAGTTATGTTAGTTTATAAAAGATTAGTGGATAAGGCAAGAAAATGAAAAGGACAATAAAGGAAAACAGTTTCACACTAGCTGGCTAAAATATCAAGGCTGCCTTCTCCATTGCTGGTCAACTCCTCTCTAAAGGAAGGAAAATAGAGAGCGCTGAGTGGTGTCCAAAGGCAGTTTAAAATAATTGCTCGGGCTGGGGATTTAGCTCAGTGGCATAAGTGCTTGCCTGGCAAGTGCGAGGTCGTGAGTTCGATCCCCAGTACTGCAAAAAAAAAAAATGCTCATACCCTATTTCCGTGACCCTCTGTAAAACAGTTAACCTATCAGCAACTTATTTGTTTCATCTCTCAAAGGTTGTTGTTCATCTGACCTGTCTCCCAAAGCTATTCTGAGAACCAAATTGGGTAACACATAGAAATATTTGCTAATTATCAATTGTGTCAAGTTGTAAATTAATCCACTGAGTCAAGATGAGGGCCCTGGTTATTTGTACATAATAACTATTTGTGCTTTCTGATATTTTGCTTTTTTAAAATTTTATTTAAAGGGAAAGAAACTAAAACAAAACAAAACAGAAAAAGGGTAGCAACAATACAGAATTCCAAGGAAAAAAGAAAAGAACAAAAAACACTAAGAAATCATTACTTGATAACGTACGTATATACTGTCATCTTGGAAATAGTTGTTCAAGTTACAAAATTAAAACATACAAAGTAGATATTCAAACAGTGGGACTGTCAACAGTTCTGCTCAACGATCTAACAAAAAACAGTAATGTGGTCATTCATCTTACACACGTAACGATACATGCAATTATATCCTTTAGAGCTCTTTCCTCTCTTTTTTACAGTAGCAGTTACACATTTTGGGTTTTATTACTCCTACATTTCTTATTACTTTTTACACTAGAGACACAATGTGATATTTATAAATATGATTCTTATTTATTTCACTAATGAGGATAGTCTCAAGTTGTCTCCATTTGCCTATGAAGGCCTCAAGATCATCCTTCTTCATAACTGAGTAATATTCCATTGTATAAAATACCACATCTTTTTCATCCACTCTGTGGTTGATGGGCATCTTGGTTGTTTCCAAGATTTAGCTATTACAAATTGTGCTGTACAAACTCCACGCCAAGGCAGTAAGACCGCACCCTGCACCCTGTGTCTGATACCACCCAAAGGCGCATGAGAGGGACCAGCAGGCCTAACCGGACTACTACGTTCAGCGAACTCCAAGCAGGTGGAACCCACCCTGGGCCCTGACTGCACGTGCTCCTGCAGAATTCCAGTGCGCACGGGGCAAACTTGAAATTCCGCTTTCTAATATTTTCTAACACGTTCACCTCTTATTTTATCTTCTTGTCAATTTGCTATTTTCACTGACTGATACTTTCAGATGTTTCAGAAATTCCTTATAGTTGTCATCATTATCTTTGTTTCATTTTTAATGAGAATATTTTCCATATTTCACAAGTGAATATATTAAGGAAGTGCTTATTTCTACATTAACAACAGTGGAATGACTTAATTGATCTACCAATGTGACAAATTACATAAATACATTAGGCTTCATATTGAACTATCTCTACATTCCAAATAATGTGTGTTTGGTTATGGTATATTAGTCTTTTAATGCAAGATTGAATTGCCATTAATACCTTATATGGGATGCGAACATAAATATTTCTGGGATTTTTTTTCTCTTTGATTTTTTTGTTTCAGCCATTTGTCAATTTTGGAAAATATTAGCAGCTTTAATTTACTTTTTCTGCTTTGGAATAGTTTAAATACCGTAAATACTATGAAATCTTTAAATATTTGAAATAATTCACTGAAATTAACTGGACTGGGGTACAAACTTAATGAGAAAGATATAGTTCTGGTGATAACTTCAGCCTCCAGTTTTATGAACCTCTCCTCTAATATTTTGGAACCAGATAAAAAGAAAAGAGAAAAGTTTATCTTATAACTATTTTGGCAAATCTTTTCTATTAGAATTTGAATGGCAACAGTGGGAATCAAATGAACTTCAGTGAACTGTACTACTGAGATGCATTAAAAATTCATTCAACAACTATTTATTTACTATCTGCTAAGCAGTGTGTTATGTGCTAGAAATAGAGCAGTAGACTCGATAACACTATTGTCCTACGAAGCTTTGTGTTTAGTAGAGAAGTCAATCATTTAATGAACAACTACCCAAACAGATCATTGAAAATTGCTAGAAATGTTGAGGGAAAAGTGGTTTTCACACTGAACAGTACAGTTGGTGGTGGTAGATGAGATTAGAATGACATGCAAAGGCAGGCTTCGTAGTCTTCCTCTCTGGTCATAGGTGGTTAAAAGGTCAAAGGGATCTACTCTGGGGAAGTGGCATGGAATTTAAGTGCTCCAGGTGAATAGAGCATCCCATTTCTTTGTTGCTTTGGAAGCTCTCAATTGGGATAGCACTTCCACTGTCTAATGCGAATGGCCCTGCCCTCATTAAGAAATCACAAGGAAAGCATCAAAAACTGTCCAGATCATGAAAATGCTAAAGGTAGTGTTGAAGAATCCCTGCCAGTACCTACACTATTGGTGGACTAAAACTGGGACCACCAAACCGCCCAACATGGTGCTATTCTCCAGCTCCTGCCGCTCTGGATTGAGGCATTTCTGTGTTCTGCTTGATACACCCATCACTGAGATGCAGGGACTTCACTGCTTGGCCCTCTGTCTTTTATGTTCTCCATTGTATACTGAAAAATACCAGGTATAGAAACTAGAGATAAAGATCTTTATCTTTCTCTAGTTTCTATACCTGGTATTTTTTTCTTCATCTTATATTCCCTTTTAAGTTTAAAAAAAGACCTATCGAAAGGCCAAGAGCTAAACATATTTATTTGATTTTTTATTTCAAAGTAAAAGTCTGAAGAACACCAAATTAAAAAAGAGAAAATTTTATCCTGCTTTTAGTTAAACTGAAGAAAACATCTGTCCTCAAAAGCAATGATAGAAATTGAGATAAGACAATAGATTATAATGTATGGAGCACTCGATGAGATAAGCAATAGATATAAGTAAATTGTAAATGCCATAAACAAATTTAAAATTGCCGAAAATGTAATACAAGCCCAAATTTTTACTATAAAAACCAAATCAATCAATCAATCCTTCAATCATGTGGCAATAAAGCATTTATGGTAGCTTGGAAAATAATATTCTAAGACAAATTAATATTGTTGGTATAGAACTTACACACACTTGCATTCATGTGACCAACCAAAAACTTCCACCTGTATGCAGTAGCTCTGACCAAACCATTTTGAATATGTACATGAGCATAAGAAAGACAACTGAAATCCATTCACCAGGCCTTTATCAGTTTCCTTCTCTGTTACATCTACTGAATGGATATTTCCATGATGAATGGCCATGGAAAAGTAAATTATACGTGAAAAGAAGCAAAGAGACAGTTAAATAGATATAGGCTTTCATTTATTTTCTATTCTGTTGCCTAGATACAGTTCTTAGAATTTCTAATGTAAGATGATTTGCTGTTGTCGCACAGACTTCCGAATAGTAGGTAAGAGAAAACTAAAAAATCACAAGCAACTGTTGAGATTATATTTAGAAATAAAAATAAAGGACTTTATACTAAATGGCAAATTTCCAAAGTAAATATTGGTTAAGTGAGTCATCGTCTAGTTATGTCAATTTTTATTTTAAAAACTATACATCATTATCTAATATTTCACTAGAATTTTTTATGATTCATACTAGATTAGTCTAGAGTTTTAACATGTTGTATTGCATTTATAGGAAATTTTCACTTTTTATGAGTAAAGCCAGAGAAATACAGGATGCTAGTTATAACAGTGTTGCAAATGCCTATGTCTTTCACTTGGTATATACTCAATATATTTGTCTAAAAAATTAATGTGTAAAATCTGCTCTCCAATTGTCCAACATTTTCAATAACCTATTGTCTATTTCATTTCAGTGTTCCTTATTAGAGGCATATTGATATTTGTTCATATTGTTCCCTCTGCCTAGAACATATTTAAAATCAGTGTCTTACTTTTACTATTTCTTACGGGTCCTTCAAACTTCAGACCTTATTTTACTACCTTAGAAAATGTTTCACTGTCTTCCATGTAAGTGCTAATGACACTCTGGTGATTTTATTGCTATATATTGGCTATGCATAATAATTAAATTCATCTCAGGAAATTCACACATACATGCACATATCACGTCTTAGTCATTTTTATTTTCACCTTCCCTCCTACTCTTCACCTTTCATCCCAGCCCCAGATGCAATTTCATAAATGTGTCTTTTATCTTTTCCTTAAGGTCAGTTTATAACATTAAACTTACATGAAAGCTAGATAATGTCTGCTTTAGCTCACCATTCAATCTTGATAGACTAACGCAAAGTATGTAGACTTGTAGGTACATTATAGATATTGAATGAATGAATGAATGGATACATAAATGAATGGATGAAATACATATATTAGTTTCTGTGGGATTTAATTTTAATTTGTGTAGAGTGTATTATTAATATACAATGCGAATGAGTTTTCTGATGATTTGTTTGGTTATAATAAACATGAAAAATAGTATAGACCTTTATGTGTATTAAGTGCAAAACAAATGACAGTAGTAATCTATCACAATCCTTGTGGAATCCAGTCTAGCAGTACAGCAAATAAACAAATAGGTAACGGAAAGCACAGTAAGAATCAAAAGGGTAGTACAGGGGAATAAGTTGCTATGGGAGCTAATAATGGGCATGGATAATCTTAATGAGAAGGAGTCTTCTTGAGAGAGGAATGAATGAACAGATGGACAATGAACAAATAAACTAAAATAAATGAAAACTATGACTACTAGGTTCCATGATAGGTTTGGGATATAAGGATGAAGCGTCAATGCTCTTTCCTCTAGAAAATTAGTTTATTGAACTTGTTTCATAATACTTCACATGTAGAAAGTTGTCCTTAAAATATAAGAAACTAGTGTAAATATCTTTTAACTCAAATCTCAGAAATCTTATCTTATTTTAAAAAATTGAGAAGTATAGGGTCATGTCAAATTTTTTTTGACAAAACAATACCACACAATTTACTGGACTGATGCCAGTACTTGTGATTTTGTGTCGTCCCAAGCTTTATTCTACATGTCTCTTCCCACATTTCAAATCCAGCATGTTTGCACATATGTGATTTTTGGGAATAGAAAAATTACATAACAAAAAATTCATTTCAGTTAACAATGTAGAGAAAATTGTCCAGTCCTGGATAGAAATTTTCCCTACTAACATATTAAGTGTTTACAACCTGCATTATTGCAACCAAAAATAGTTTTAGAGAAGCAAATCAATATTCTTCAGAATGCTGAGAATATCAAATACAAATCCACACACTCAGTAAATGTTTGGCACACAATATACATCATGTACTGCATTTATGTAAATCAATATGTATTAGAAAGTATATATTCCTTTGGAAACTTCCCATATCCACCAAAGAGAATGTTTTATTTTGTAGAAAATTGGTACTAAGCAAGTCAAATACTTTTGATAAAAGAAAAGAAGAAAGTAGATACCTATGCATTTAAAATTGCTTCATTGCATAATCTTTAATGCCTGCATAGTCTGTTCAGCAGCACAAGGGATCTGTCATCTTACCATTGATGCAATTATTGATTTGGTCAAAAAGGGAGATGCATTCATCTCTACTAGCAGCACTGCTTCTTAGGAGGAGCAGGAAAGGAGAAATTCTTTTATACTGTCCTATAAGATGGAGAAGAGCTGTTAACCTATTGGAAAGTAGTGGAATAGTCATCATAGCTGTGCTTCTTATCCGTAATACATTTTTTAAATGAGCGACAAAGAGAAAGGAAGTGTGCAAAAATAGTCCTACTTCTCACTTAATTTCCTTCCTTATACCAAGAAACATAAACAATTCATGTGTGATGTTTTGACATGAAACAAGGTGATTCCAGAATTATACTGCATTAGGTTTTACTGAAGTAAATGATGACTATTGAAATTAGTTTTGCTGAAGTCTATTACTTTTGTGATGCACAACAATAACATTTGTTTTGGAACATTAGTACAAACACACACACACACACACAGATCTCACACCATGCCCTCATTTCATTCTTTATTCCTTTTGGGTATGTCAGGCATTAATCACACTTCCCGTGAGGAATTTTCCTCACAATTCCTCCTGCTTGAAACATTCTTCTCATAGCTACTTACGCAGTGCTGCCCTTCACTGCTGAGGTTCTAATATAAACTTTGCTCTTATTGTGGCAACATATAAAAACATAAAATTTACAATTCTAACCATTTTATGTGTACAGTTCGGTGGCATTTGGCACATTTACAATAATGTACAGTTCTCATCACCATCCACCAGCAGAACACTTTCATCCTATAAAACTCAAACTCTACACCTACCAAACAATAACTTTACATCACTTACTCCACTCAGCCCTTGGAAGCCATTCGTACTTTCTTTCACTAAGACTTTGAGTCCTGTAGGTACTTCATAGCAGGGGACTTACAAAATACTCACTCTTTTATGGAGGAATTATTTTGCTTAGTAGAATATCTTTGAGACTTATCTGTATTATAGCACTAGTTAGAATCTGCTTCATTTTTGAGGTTCAATAAAATTCCACTGTACATGGATTATCACAATTAGATTCTCTATAATTTCTCTATTCTCATATAGTTTCTCTGTTCACCAATCATTGGACACTTGGGTTGACCACTCTTTATATGACAGTATACATGCATATACAGAGTCCTCCATTTCACTCACACACTGCTTTAATTTTGTCACAGAACTTCACATCCTTTGTCATGTTATATATCTATTTGTTGTGAAGTAGAAAAAATATTAAAATACATTCTATATAATATTAATCAAGAGTACAAACACTAATGTAATCAATACCTAAATCAACACAGAGAACTTTACCAGTTTTTACCATAGAAAATAACATGTCCTCTAGAACACACAAGCTTAGCCTTCTTCCCTAAGATATCGATCATACTGATTTTTATAAAATGTGTTTATTGATTTTATTTAGCTCTTTGATATAAATACATATCTATAGGTAATAAATATATCTGTAATTTCTGTTTTGTCTATTTGTTCTTTTATAAATCCAGTCACACTCAGGATATGCATTTGTATTTGGTTTCTCCCCTTAATATCATTTTTAGGAATTATATACATTGTTCTATGTATCCCTAAGGCATTCAACTGCATTGCTGCATGCTATTGTATTACTAAAGTTTATTGTGAAATTTGCACTTTATGGTCATTTGAGTAATATTTAGCTCATATAATATATGAAAATCCTTATAAATGTTTCCAAATCATGTATGCCCATACTTCTTTAGGGCCTTTACTCAGTACAGAATTTATAGGCCTTTAATATAAATATTTTCAACTTAACTGGGTAATATGAGCTGTTATCCAAGTTAGCTTTACCAGTTAGCTTATACAATCATTTAAGCCATGTATGAAAATCTGGATCACTTTACGTTTTCAACATTACATATTTCCTGTTATTTATTAAATGTATAAATTTGAAACAAAGTTAATAAATTTAACTAATATGCAGAACTGTCCCCCAAATATATTAGAGAAAATGTATTCTTCTGTTTTACACATATACCATATGTAATAATTGGCCAGGTAATAGGGCCAAAAGAAAGCGTCAATAAATTTCAAATGATCGTTTTACAGACTGCATTATTTGACCAGAATTCAATGTGGTTTCCTTCAGTGAAAGATCAACATGAAAACATTAATAAAAACTCAAAATATTAGAGAATTTTTAAATATGTTTTTAATACCTCACAGGTCAAAGAAGAAATTATAATGGAAATTGGAAATGCTTTAGATCTGAATGGGAATCTTCCACATCAGATAAGAATATCAGATTTCAAAACTTATGGAATGTAATGAAGCCAAGTGAAATGAACAAAGTGAAAATGTTGCATTAAATAATCATGAGAGTGTAAAAGAATTTAAAAAATGGCAGAGCTAATCATTTAAGAGTTATGAAATATCAGTCAAATAAATATGAAGACAGCAGAAAAAGTAAACAAAGACAAGGCAGAAATAATAACATGGGAAATCATAATAAAATAGCACAGAAATCAACAACTATAATTTTGGAAATACTAATGAAGTAGACAAATCTCTGTATTCAGAACAAAATATTATTGAAAATGTAAAGAAACCATAACCAAAAATATATTAGTGGTTTGAAATAAACTTGATATGATGATTAACCCTGGGCCTAGAACCACCAAAACTTATAAATTGGCAGTTCTATCAAAGATATAACTCAACACTGATAAAAATTAGAAGCCTAAATATATCTACAAGCATTAAAAATTGAAAGTCCTTAAAAATTCTATGCCACCTCTTTCCTTTTCCTTCTCCCTCTCTCTCTCCCTCCCCTTTCTTTCCATCTCCATCTCTTACTTGTCTCTGTCTTTCTGTCTGCCTCTGTCTCTGTGCTACTCTCTGTCTCTCTCTCTCTCTGTCTCTCCCTCTCTCCCCCCCCAGATTAAAACCTCAGGTAATTCAGCAGATGTAGTCTATAGATATGGAAAGAACATTTTCTCCTCATGTTATGCAACATGTACAGCGAATTTTATGGATAGAACAATTTTCTAAGGTTATCATAAACTTTGTAGCAAAACTGTACCAGGACAGCAGACCCGACAAAATTCACAAATCAAACTCTCAAACATAGAATCAAAATTCTTCACTAAACATAACTTTTAAAACCTATTAAGCTAAAACTAATATTTAAAATTCAAATCCTAAACTAAACTAACACCCACATATATGAAGGACACATCCTAAAAAAGCAAAGATACTTTTAACATTGACAAATCTTTATTGTCATAGCTTACATTAACAGGGAAATGGAGAAATCTCAAATAATAATCACCCAAACACACACAAAAAGTTTTCTTTACACAGGTAGTTTGGTGTCTGGATTCATAATCGGGTTCCATCAATAATATTAAATTCTGGATAGTTATGGATGTTAGTCATTTAGAGAAATATAAACCTATGTCTCCAAGTAAATACACTTGGTAAAGATAACACATTGTTGAGAAACTGATTAACACGTATTTCTCAGAAAGCAGGCAACAATGTACAAACAACCAGCCACCCATTACTTTATTTCCTTCAACTGCTCTCTTACATCTTTCTCAGAAGTTCAGGTTGTCCCTCTATAGAATTATAAATATACAAAAATTCTAACTAGGGGCTACCTCTCTGAATATTGGAAAAATGGATTTTGTTCTTCAAAGTAAAATCACAGATCTTTAATCAAATGAAGAAAATAGAAATTGCTTTTAAACCAATCTTCCCTAGGTAATATCTTTCAAACTGAACTTCGCTTAAAGGGATGCTGAAATTTTATCTGTAAGATATTCCATGATGATTTTGTAATAACAATAATTTGCTTTGATAGAATTTTGAAATTTCAACTTTGGGCATAGTCTGGGAGCAGAGTCTGTATTATTATTTCCTCAGATTGAGAATGAGTGTTAGAACTAAAGAAGCAGATTAGATGAATGAATAACATTTTTGTACTGAATTTACTTTTGTTTAACTTGATTCCATCTCAACAAACCAGAACATCTACATACCGCCATGTCAGAAGATAAGTCCTATAGCTGAGTAAAGGCTTTCACCGTGACTAAAGCCTTAAAGCTCATGGTCCAGGCTCTCTAAAATCAGACTGAGTTATCTTTTACAAGGAAATATGAAAGAATCAATAGTTTGGTTAGATATCATTTCCCTAAGTCACAAATCAAAACTGTATATATGTACAGATAGATATCTACAGTTACCCAAGAAAATAGTTAATTAAATATTCCTACCCCACATATAAATAAAACTTAGAAGCTGTAAAATGCTTTCCTTTCTACGTGATTCCTATGTACAGAAAAGAAAGTTGATATGTTGATAACATAATTATAATAACACTCAGTACTACTACAGCGTCTAGCTTGTTTAGCAAGCACCCATGAACAGCAGCAAAGTGACAATTGCAAGATTGGCTTGTCACCAAACTTGACAACAAACTCAATGGGTTCAGGTGATCATTTATATAGAGAGGAATCAGTTTTGTAAACTCACAGAGAAACCTGCAGCTGTGCCTAAGAGTGCAGGCAGGTCAAGGAGCCAAGTCTTGGGCCTCGTGGGAACCAGAGAGAGAAATGATAAGCTGCTTCCCTGCCGCTTCCCCCACGAAGGGAGGGTGATCAGGAAGGGCTTGTGATGGCCTTCACAAGACTCCCCATGCACCGCGTTCCTGTTCCTGGGAGGATCACAAAGTGTTCTTCCAAGAATTGGGTCAGCCCAAGGTTGAGCGTGGCCCACGCGGCCTGCATGGAAACCTACAGGCAACTGGCGTGCCATGTGCATATTCCTTACAGGTATTAATCTTCACGCAACGAAGCCCCTGTTTCCCCATTTTACCAATAGAACACCTGCAACTGCAAATGGTTAAATTCTTCTGTGTGCCCAGGTTTGCGGTTTTTGAGTTTGAAATTTTGGAGGCTACAAGTAACAGTGGATACACTTTAAACGCAAAGCAAGGGAAGCCTATAATTTTTGCTAGGGCTCTGAGGGTTGATGATTCCAGGATTGGTATGTGAGCTCAATTATGTCATTAAGAAACCATACTGTTTCCCTGATTTTGTTCTCTTCCCCTTACTGTTTTATCTGGGGACCTCGTGGTAACAGGAGAGCTGATGCAGCTCCAAATCTTCAACTTGCTATGGGGCAATGGTGAAAGCAGTGAGAAGGCAGGGATGGCACAAGGAGAGAGAGAAGTGTTGGCATAACAAAGTCAGACTTCTGCTAGCAACGGAGGAGGGAGATTTAGCATCCGCTGCCAATAGACAGCGTCTGCCACACATGGATAATTGGTAATGAAGTTAAAATGGCAAGAGGAACTTACAGTTTTATGCTCTACCTCCACTGCTCCCAAATCTGTTACAAATTTCCAGTTCTATTTGCAAAATAGTAGTCTGATTTGTTTTGTCTTTTGTCAGTGGAGCTCACTTGGTGAACAAAACAGAAAAATTATTAAAAATACACTTAATCTTATAGGGCTCTTAGGTCTATCTCTATCCAAGTCTGATCAGAGCAAAGTAGAGGTAAGGATAGCCTTGAATTAAACCAGAAGGTTCTCATGTGCTGCGTAAGTGATCATGAGCAGTTTTTCCTTTGCACAAAATGTCACTAAGCTTCTACCTATTTCTTGCATTATTTCTATACCTCCTCCTTCCCCCTCCCTCTTCCTTCTAGCCCTCTTTCTTTGGCTTTCTATAGAGATTAATATTCAACTAATATTATTTTGCATATGTGTACAGAGGGCAATAAAAATAATAGCAAAGTAGCTATCATTTACCGAGACCATTCTATGTACTAGGTTTCTAACATCCATTGTCTATAATGCTCACAATAACCCTACTGAGAGAAGCACTAAACTCAATGTTTTTAAAAAAAGTAAAATTCTTTCCTAAATGTTCATATAGGTCCTAACTCAAGAAAAATAGTTTATTTAAAAAATACTATATACAAAATGTAATGATAAACAGTAGAAATGCAATGATTAGCAAAATAATATATGTTGCAGTTTCCTAAAAGGACACAAGCATTAAGCAAGTAATGAAATGATCTTGTGAAAAACACATAAAGAAAAACATAGTACTGAGATAAGTCTTGTGTAGGATAAGTTCATGATGCTGTACAAGCCTTTGGTAGGGGTATTTGTTTTGTTTAGCACTGACTGGTTGGATTTCCATGAGAAAGTGGATAGGATTCTACCATCTAGAATGTTGACAATCCAAAACAAAGAAAAACCATGTCCAGTGACTATGTGACAGGGAACTAAAGGTAGGGTGGGGATGAAAGTGAAAGGTTTGGGGTGAACATCATGTTACTGAACACACCTGGAGAAATAGGAATAATATGAAATAGAGTCCATAATTCTTCAAAAGTTTTATCTTATATCAAAATCAGAGTCAAATTCTCATTTGCAGAGTGATCACTCATTCATTTAAATAGTATTGAATGCCTATATCTGTCAGACACTGCGTAACATACTGGGTATACTAGGAAGTCAATACAAGTAGGACCCCTGTCCACATGGAGCTGAGAGTCAGTCGGGAGACAGGCGACAATGAATAACCACAGAACTGCTACATAAACACAAGTTAGAATAAGAACTATGAAGAGAATGAATAACGGCCTGATGCAATGCCCTGTTTTAGGTGCTGAGAAACAAGGCAGGTGGTAAATGTGGCAAACGTGAGCTTTACTTTCATATAGCTTAGTTTAATGGAGTGAAAGGATACAGGCAAGCAAAGAGATCACTGTAGTGCTGTGTAAGAAATGCTAGATCAGGGGAACACATAGATTAACTGCCAGTTAAACCGGGAGTGAGGGAGATAGAGAGGGAGAGAGAGATAACAGAATGAAACACCGAAAACCAATCACATATAGTAGTCACAAATACTTTCCACATTTTTCCCAGGCACACAATAGTAGAATTGTTCTTTTGTTCCTTGCAGAAGTTAGTTCTGGTCAAATGGCTTATTTTGATCAGTGCAGTGTAAATAAATATGGTGCATTTCTTTCTTGGAAGAACACTTCAAGAAAATCACTGATTGATAAACATCATTTTCTATAAAGAGCCAGGTAGTAAAAATTTCAGGCTTTCTAGGTCACATATAGTTTCTCACAGCTACATTCCCTCTTCCCTTATAGTATGGAAGGAGCCACAGACAATATGTAAATGAGTATGACTATGTCTTAATAAAATACATGTGAGCTGGTTTGGGACTCTAGGCCATAGGTGCTGATAACTTTTTAAATAGATCACAGGCAAGCATGTTTCCTTCCCACTGGCCCAAATGACAAGTGATGCTCCAGATATGGAAGAGACTATCAATCTGGATTCCAAGTGAGGATGTTGTTTGGTTGTATGTGTAAAAGTCAAGATAGATGTATAACAGGAGTAAGGGTCACTGGAATACTTGCACGTTACCACAGCATAACCTAGGTCATTTTGACAAATACTAAATGTTGAATCATTATGTGATTAGTTTAATCATATATTTCAGTAATAGAGAGAACACAAAGACTGGAACACTGATGAGTGGAAGAAATGCAAAAGCTTCTTAAATTTTCAACATCTACCATTAAACTCTTTTTAAGTTTATTTCTTTAGTTTCCATATTGATTGTGTTTCCTGTTGCTGGAAAACATTGCCTAACACTCACAACTTAAATGATGAGAGGTTTCATTTGGCTCACAGTTAAGAGGAATTCAGTCCATGGTTGGTTGGCACCAAGAGAGAAACATCATGGCAGTAGGGCACTGCAGAGCAAAGGTGCTTAGTTCATGGCAGCTGGAAAATGAGCAAGTGAACAGTGCCAGAGGAAAAGAAACCAGAGTTCAGATACAGTACCCAAGGTCACACATCCTACACAGATACACCCGGAAGTGTGCTTTATCAGTCCCCTAGGCAGTTCACAAGCCAATCAAGTTGATAATTAAGCTTAACTGTCACAGATTCAATTGACAAATAACAATTGTATATATTTGGAGGATACAATGTGGCATAATTATTTGAAATGATTAAGTCTAAGTAATTAACATATGATCATGTTATTGGTATTCGTTCCTGCGAATACATGTGCTTATAAATTGAGTGTTTAGAAATAGCCAATTTCTCTCCTTTATTGGCAGCTTCCTCCTTTATTACATGATTCATATGTATAATCTCATTTAATATTTTAAACGTTGTAGATGGATGCCCATGTCTCTCTGACCACGTAGTCCCTCTGTAATGCAGAAAGGGATGTTGTAGAGACAAATCACAAAATATAGTATGGAGAAAGCAGGGAATGAAGGAGACTAGAACGTAGGTAGAGACCTAGCCTTGAACTGGAGAAGTGTTTTGTTTTCAGCAGGGTCAAGGAAAAAGAAGTAGAAGTAAAACCCAACAATAATCCCCAGTATCAATGGGGAAAAAAAGAAAAACAAAAAGATGATAAAACCCAACAATAATTGCAGTTGATGTTGAAAATGCTATAGGAACAATATGTTAGCATAGATTATTCATAAAATTCTCTGCTCTTCCCTAACCTTCACAAAAATTCTGCAAATTGAGTATTATCTGCATTTCAGAGGCAAAAAAGTGTATCTTAAAGAGGTTAAGTGACTTCCTGAACACAGAGGATGAATGAAAGGCAGAGGAAACATTCAGACCTGAGTCTTCTGGATTCTAAAATGTGGGCCATAAAGTTGCTGTACTGTAACCTTCCTAAAGCCAGTCTCTAACCCCACAGCTATGCCTGTTGGTAAACATCAGTGTGGATGGGGAATTTTATACCTCAAGGACAATTAGCAATGTCAAGAGACTTTTTGGTTGTCAGAAAGTGGGTACGGGACATACCAAAGGTGAAATCTAGACCCTTATTTCTTACTAAGCACTAACCTAAAATTGAAATGGATCAAAAATCTAAATACTGGTCTGGGGAAATAGCTAAGCAACATGGCACCTGACTGGTGTGCACAAGGCCTTAAGTTGGATTCCTGGCACACACACACACAAAATTCTAAATACCGAAACAGAAACACTAAATCTGCTGGTGGATAAAATAGGTAAAACTCTTGAAGACGTAGGTGTTGGCAAAGACTATGAACAAAATTGAAATGCACAGGAAATATTTTATAAAGAGTCAGCAACTTGGATCGCATCAAATTAAAAAGCTTTTTCAGAGCAAAAGAGACCACCAGCAAAGAGACAACTCGTATAATGGAAAAAAAAATTACCAGCTACTCCTCAGAAAAAAGACTAGTATTTAGAATACCTAAAGAAATAAAAAAATAAGACACCCAATATTTAAAGACTCAGTCCAAAAATGGGCATTTGTAATGAATAGACTCTTCTCAGATGAAGAAGTAGAAACAGCAAGTAAATGTATAAAGAAATGTTCAACATCACAGGGAATTCCAGAAGTGCAAATTAAAACAACACTGAAACTCTATCTCACTCCAGAAAAAAAATGCCTACTGTCAATAAATCAGTAATTAATAAATGCTGGCTAGGCTGTGGGAAATAAGCCTTCTCCATTGTTGTAAATTGGCACAACTATGTAAATCAGTATGGAGATTCTTCAGAAAACTAAAAACACAAATTCTGTTTGACCCAGGTACTCCCTTTCTAGCTATCTTCCAGAAAGATTTAAAAGCATCGTACCACAATGATATATAGATACACTGTATATAGTAGCACTATTTATAATATGTAAGTGTTTGAAACAGCCCATATGCCCATCAATAGAGGAATGACATAGAAAATGTGTTTTTTATGTACAACGGAGTACTACTCTGGTATAAAAATAAACTTGAGACCTTTTCAGGTAAATGAATGCATGAGACCATAATTTTAAGTGAAACAAATAAGACACACAAGTTTAAATATATCACATTATTTTTCTTGAGTGAGAAATGAAAAAGTAAGTAAGAAATAAAAAAGAAGATAAATACTGGGAACCAGGAAGAATTAGTTAAATGGGAAAGGGAATGGAAAGGGAATACAAGGAAGGTAAAAAAGAGAAAGATTTTAAAAAGAGAATGAAGGAAAAAAAGTGGAAAATAAAAGTTTTGTAAATGGAAAGGAGAAGAAGGTTAAATGCATGAGAGAGGAATGGGAAAAAAAGACAAACTAAGATACATTATGTAGGGCCAGGGATTTAGCTCAGAGGCACAGCCCCTGCCTGACAAGTGTGAGGTCCTGAATTCGATTCCTAGTATCAAAGGAAAAAAAATGGTATATTATGTACAGGTACAAATTCTCTGTGACGAATGTGATCATTATGTATGGCAAACATGTACTAATAAAACAATACACACTGCAAAAAGAAAAATGGATTGTGCTGACATCCAGAGAGGAAAGATTAAGAATACTAAAATCCTGAAGTGCACAGGACCACTCCCTAAATAAAAAGAATTATTCTGGCACAAAATTTCAGTAGTGACAAGGCTGAGAAATCCTGATCTACAGCTGACCTCCTTTAAAACATATCCTTAACCACAGCAAGTGCTTCTTGAGTGTTGAATTGAAGCGTGGCACCGGATCCATAGGCTAATTTCTATTAATGATTGAGATCTGCTGTGTTTACCGAAATGATAGGCATCAGATGATACTCGATAGCATCTGCTATTGGATACCATCCAGTTCTGCTGGCAATGTATAAACAAATAGGACAACTTGCCCCACAAATCCCAGTAAGGGTGTATGTTTTACAGATCCTTGCCAATTCTCTGTAGGCACTTTAATATTCAGGACATTAAAGATTTTAAGACAATTAAAACATTCAAAGGCAGCAACAGGCTAACAGTGTTAGACTTCATTTTAAATGTTAAAGCAAGTTTTCTAAGTATCAATATATTTCCGAGCTTACAGCACAGTTATATAGTGGCAATGTGTTCTGGTCCTTGCTGACAGCAGAGTATAATTAGCACTAGAGAATCAGTTCATTCTCACCCCAGTAAATACTCATATACTTACAGAAATAAAAAAAAGAAAGCATTGAATGTAGCTGGGACTTAAAAAAATAAAATGACTTAATGGACAATGGTAAAAACTTTACCAGAAGGTAATATTAAAAAGTTGTGTTAAAAATTCTGGGAAGCCAATGTCTTCTGACTTATGGACTCCCCATCCATATTCCTTTTCCTTCCCAAATTCCTCTAGCTTGTTGTGGCTTGATGAATGGGACTATTACAAATTGCGGAAATGATTGTTTCTCTATTTATACTAATTTGCAGTTACATAATAACATATAAATCCATTCCACTGGAATTCAAGGCCATTAACAGTCTTATCACTGTATTACCCTTAATCCATTTTATATTTCAGTCAAATCACTGCTCTTTTCTATGTGCACCAAATGGCTTTTACTACTTCATTTATCTACTTCATTTATCTCATGTACTTCTGCCTCCAACCAGGTTTCATTCAAAGGGAATTCTGAGCTGTCACTGAAACACACTGTGAATGTTTAAATTAGAAAATAATAATAATTTATTTTTAGAAAACAGTTATTACACTAAAAGGTACATTCCTTGAATGTCCTTCAAACTACCCCTCCTTACTTTGAGCATACTCATTGTGTCATTCTTGCCACTTTCTCAAACATTTCTGGAAGTTTTCTTCTGTGTCTATAGTTGTGTGGTTGTGGTTGCCTCAAGGTCCTGAATCTATTTAAAATGCTTACCTTTCACTGTCATTTAGAGTTTGGGGAAGAGCCAGAAGTTGCATGGTGTGAGACACAGTGCATAAAGCTGATGAGAACACAGTATCAGGTTTTATGAGCCTCTTGGGGCATTGGGCAGCAGCATCCACTATATGATGTTATCAGTCCTTGTAAAGACTCACAAGTTTAAATATCATACTTTAAGACATCAGGAAAGAAGGCTTCCAAAATTACTTCAGCAAGTGGCAAGAACAATGGCATAAGTGCATTTGAGAGAAAGGAACATGTTTTGGGGGGAGGATAAATGCCGAAGTGTCTTTTATTGTAGTGAATTTAAAAACTTTTAACATCCACTGTAACTTTTGGTCACACTTCATAAATTACAGGCTCTGGCCATCTGAAGTTTGATGTTGTACCATATGCCCTTCTTATGATGTCTCATTTGCCTGAGACTTAGGTTGCACTCTGGAATTGAATTTATAAATAAATATCTGAATATATAAAGTCATATAAAACAGAAAGAGAAACCTGCATGGATAAATAATAATGTATCAGAAGCCGGAGACCAAAATCCACCTACACCAGTTCCATTAGAAAGAGAAAATCAAAAAGAAAGATTACAACACTATCCCCATTGTGTTAGCCTTCGGAAGATTCTGCAAACTTTATCCAAGGCAAGTCAGGAGGAAAGCACTGTTTTTACAATGTAATTCTCTGCAAAGTGGAGGTGGATTAGAGCTACTGCAGGCATTGAAAAATAAAAACTGACCTTAGCAAAACTGGAGCCTTTGTGGGGAGGAATTATAAAAACTGAAACATTTTCTTAAATATCGCATATGCTTTAAATGGAAAATAAAGAAATCAAAATCAATAGTAAGGAATATTTTAAAGTTAAGCATTTTTCACTCAACATAAAATTGTCTTCCAGCCAAAGTGGGTAAAAATCATGAAGATACAGGGGTAGGAAGAGAATTCATGAACAAGAATCAAACTACAAGGGAAATATTTCCCAGAATCAATAGCTGGGATCACATCTTATTAAAGAGTTTCTGCACGTCAAAAGAGATTTCCAGTAGAGTGAAAAGAAAACCCACAAATTGGGAAAAAATCATAATGGACAGTCCCTCACACAAAAGACTTCTATCTAGAACTTACAAAGAATTAAAAAAAATCAGGCCCTCTAAATTCAAACACCCAATCCAAAAATGGGCATCTGAAACGAATACACAGTTCTCAGATGAAGAAATATGAATGGCAAATAAATACATGAAAAAATGTTCATCATCATTAGTCATGAGAGAAATGAAAATTAAAACCACACTGAGATTCCATCTCACTCCAGAAAGATTGGCCAGGATATAAAACACTACCAACAACAAGTGTTGGAGAGGCTGTGGGGAAAAAGGAACTCTTCTGCACTGTTGGTGGGAGTATAGATTGGTGCAACCACTGTGGAGGTCAGTCTGGAGATTCCTCAAAAAGCTGGGTCTGGAAGTCCCATTTGAACCAGCTATTCCACTTCTAGGCATATTCCCAGAAGATCTGAAAACATCATACCACAGTGATATATGTGCGCCCATGTTTATAGCAGCACAATTTGTAATAGCCAGATCCTGGAAACAACCTAAGTGCCCATCAACTGACAAATGGATAAAAAAGTTGTGGTATTTCTATAAAATGGAGTACTACTCAGCTATAAAGAATGATCACATTGAGATATTTATAAATAAATGGACACAACTTGAGACCATACTCATAAGCGAAATAAACCAAACTCACATGTGTAAATACTGTATAGTCTCCCTAGTATGAGAGTTGGTAAGAGTATATAAGATTTTATGGTAATCATGAGTCCCAATCTCATAGCTTTGAAGCCTTTCAATGTTTTCATTCATCAGTTGGAATGGTTTTATCCTGTTTTGTTTGACTTTATTATATGTGATGCTATGAACAGCTGTTTTGAAGAAAACAAAACATTATGACAGCTATTGCTGATTTAATACCGTCCTTCTTAGAAGTCCTACCAAGCTTCTATTCTTCCATTTCCATTGGTTCTATCTATCACATTGTGCCTTATTGGGATTTTAATATGTGTGAAAGTATAAACAAAAATTTTATTGAAAATGAGATATTATAGTACCCATTGATCATCCTCTGTTATTCGGTTCAGAATGCCCTGTAATTCTTTCACTCTTTGAATGGTTTTATACTATTTTGTTATGTGTGATATTATTGTATTTGAAACTATGCTCAACTATAGCAGAGAAAGAAATATTGTGATAGCTATTGTTAATGTCCGGTTGTCTTAATATTAAGTATTTTGTTGCCTATGTTGTCCGATTCCGATGTGCTCTGTACTGACCTCTTTTGTCTTATTCTCTTTAAAATAAAATGGAAAAAATATTGTCTTCCAGCTTAAAAAGCTAAGAATCAGTAGAACAATTAACTCAAGTATGTGACAAAAACAGTAAAATATAAATACAGGTGTACAATAGGGCATCAAAACAAAGTGAACTAATCATTTAGTGAGATGACAAATCTTATGGCAAACAATGATTGTCATAACTCCCATGCATACAAACGCTATTTTCTATACAATTCATCATTTAGTGACCAATTCATACAATGACCTAGGCAAGGGAACAGAACTGGGTTACAAGGAGCAGTGTCTACTTTGGCACTTATTGTCCTGTCTCTGCTTTGTCACTCCTCACCTACATCCTTAGAAATAGTCTCCACTCTGTTCTTCTTGCCATGTTCTAGGTTGCTAAGGCCACATACACCAAACTATCTGGCCACCTTACTTCTGATGGTTAGCCTGGTAAACTTGGTGCTGTGACTCCCATGTTCCCACACCGCCTTGTGCCCCCTTCTGGTGAAACAGTACAACACATGTACGGAAAGCCTGCCTAGATCATGCCTTGGGCCCTAGTGAAGGCAGCAGCCCACAAGTGGCCCTCTTTCTTCTTGTCCACATGCTGGCTGAGATCAGTTATTCTGGAGGCCACCATTCCTTCCCATGGGCGTAAGGTAACTTTCCCCTTCCTTTGGAGATGTGGGAGTGAAAAGCCCAATTTTCTTTGCCATTCATGTCTAAGTGTCCCTCATTGTGCAGCCCTCACTACTTCAAGCATAATTTAAGTATTTAACAAATCACAACTGTGATATTGTTAACTTTTTATAGGCATTTGTAATTTGTAATCTCCCCCTTTGTAATTCCTGCCCTATTGTATATATGACATCCGTTGAAGTGAATTTCAGGCTTTTAATGAATCCACATTTTAGATGAAGAGCCCTAAAACCAACCCAAGCAAACATCTGAGATTCATATTTTTCCATATCACTCTTCCTAGTGATTCATTGTATTCAAGGCAAACTTCTTAAATGAAAGTTTAAGAATTAGTCTAACATTGACAGGGAACTGTAAAAAGAAAAGACATTTTTGAAAATTTTTAGATCCTTTTACTTCTACTTTTATTTCATTCTGTCCTGCTAAGTATGGAGAATTGGTTTCAGTTAAGATACTGATAGTCTAGCCTTTTTTTGAAAGGGCATTTAAGTAGCAATTGTTACTGCTTTTAAAGAGAATTATCAACTATTTTAAAAGCAGGACATTTACAGAAATAAGGGTCAAAACGTGTGAATACTACAAATTTTTAAAAGTCTAACTAATCATAACATTTCTACCTAGTAAAATGTTTAACACTACAGAAAAATGATATTCATCTTTGCTGATTATTTCCCAAATCTCATGCAACTTTTACTGTTACATGATCATCTAGAGAATCATATTTCTAAATAGGCAGAAATGTTTAACACTTGTACACTAAGCATGTGTTTGAGTTACTTAACTCTTAACATTTTTTAAATCATTTCAAAATAATTTTAAGAAAAAAAAGCTTTTTTCTTTCCTCTTATCTACATGAACAGGGTAGTTGTAAAGCTTCTACTTGCTTCATCTTGCTCCCAGAAAAATCAGTTTAAATACAGATGTATCTCAAATATTTTCTGTAATTTGAGTTTCAATGGGCTGAATTTTTTTAAAAACTAAAACTACGTTCTGCTCTTAAAGTTTTATATTAAATAGGATGGATAACAAATGTTGATTATTTCAAAATCAAATTTTCCCTCATGTAATTGATGTGCAAAATCTAAACTGGGAGAAATGACATGTCAGTGAAAATGTATGAAAGATAAAATTTGCCCATGGAATAAAGTGGTTTTGTCTATATAATAGATCACTTGAAATGGGATTTAGAAAGATGAACAGTGAATAGTGAATGGAGACTATCAATCTTTCATACACGAGTTGAAAACCATATACAGTTAGCAAGGTTGTGCAAGACACAGGAGCAGTAACTACTGTGTCAACACTGATTACTATTATAATGCCCAAGTGAAGGGTGGTTTTCACTTGAACTGATGCTGTTTATGGGCAAAAATAAAATGGAATTATCTAATGCAAAATCAAAGAGAAAAATTTATATTTTGAACACTGCCTAGACTATTAAAAGCAAAATTGACTTACAGAATGCTGGCACACGATATTATTCAAATATTATGTGCAGAAAATTCTTAAATTTTTAGGCGAGAAATACAATTTTGAGAGACTCCATTAGTGTCTACTATTTTTGGTTACTCTAGTCCCTGGAAATGTACTATTAATTAATTAATTTATTTATTTGCAATAGAAAAACTACTGTCACATTTCCAGAGTGTTACCTGAATAATTCCATCTTTCATGCACATGTTATCATGGGCTTGATACTTAAGATACTGCTAATGTTAATGGTTATTCTAATAATGTATTTCCCTGCCTGATCAAAAATCAGTATTAAGCAAGGCTCTAGAGATCATTAAGTTCATATT
>PVJX010004922.1:5444-67944 GCA_004027295.1 Dolichotis patagonum
TAAAGCTGTGGATTGTAAAGATAGTGCCGAGACTTTGATTGTTGAGAAGAAACAGAGAGATAAGAAAGATGGCCACCAGGCATCCCAGGAAGCAGCGGATCTCCATCCTTTGCAGCCCCAAACCCACAAAAGTGAAAGAATTTTCTCAGATGAGAAAGCTTCAGAGCATCATGCTCCAGAATGGCACGGGAGGCCACATGAGGTTCCAGAATGGTGGCAACATAGAAAAGCTTTTCTTCACAATCGGGTTCACAGAGCCCAGAGATCTAGGCAATCAAACCCTACAGCCAAGAGAGAGAAAAGCCTGGCTACTGCTCCAGCTGGCAGCAGACCTTGGTGGCATCCACATGGTGCTGATTTTAGGTGCAAGGAAAAGGCACAAATTCTGAGGGTAAGAAGGCTTCCACCTTGATTGCAAAGGGCCTGGGAGGCCAAGCAGTGTGCCCCTGAGAGGGCAATTTGTAAAGATGTAAGGGTGAAGCCAAAGGTGCAATGGAGACCCCAGAAGTTTGGAAAAGCAAAGAACGTGGATCATCCAAGGAAAGCTGCAAAAACTGAGCAGAGAGGGTTTAAGACAAAATCTGTGGGAGCTGAAATCCCTGGAAGTGCTGTGGGGGTGGAATCACCCAAGCCTTTTGGAGCTTGCAACCAGATTGCTTCAAATGCTGAGCATGGAACTCTAGGACTTAATGTTCACCCTGCTGGATGTTGGACTTGCTTTGTTCCCAATGCTTTATATTCCCCTGTTTGTAACTTTTGGAATGGTGATGTTTATTTTGTGCCTTTGCATTTCAGAAATGTTTAACCTTGTTTCACTTGTACAGGGGATTACAGTTAAGAGTTTGCCATAGATATTGAAGGATACTTGGAACTTGGACTTCTCAGCAATGCTGAAAATGTTAAGACTTTGTCATTTAGTCCTGGACTAAATGTCTTTTATATAAAAGTAATATATGAGTCTCTGGGGGCCAGGGGTGGAATGTCTTGGTTTATATTGTTGGCCCCCAGGCCTCATGTATTTGCGTTGTACATTTGTGACTGGTACATTGTCTAGTGCTTGGATTGATGGTGTCAGTGCTACACCCTCCTACGGGGTGGAGCCAGGGTGTGCTGTAATGGCAGGAAGAAGGTGTGTCTCTCTCTTGCCGGTTCTCACCTTGCTGTTTGCAGCCGCCATGAACTGCGGCCCCACCATGCCACCCTGCCTTGGAGCCAACTGAGTATGGACTGAAACCTCCAAAAACTGTAAGAAATAAACCTTTCCTTTCCCAACTTTGGGCATCAGGTATTTTGTCTCAGCGATGAGTAAAAAGTAACTAAGACACTTTATAATAGTAGCAACACATACAGAGAGAA
The DNA here is from genome assembly GCA_004027295.1 of Dolichotis patagonum. Taxonomy (NCBI): domain Eukaryota; kingdom Metazoa; phylum Chordata; class Mammalia; order Rodentia; family Caviidae; genus Dolichotis; species Dolichotis patagonum. Next base: position 6,801 of record PVJX010004922.1, read on the forward strand.
TAAAAGAACTAAATAAGCAGAAAATTGAGTCTTTGTAAAAACAAACAGAAGCTCTGTAAATTAGCTGTTTTGCTTTATTTGAGGATAGCTCCTATCCACATTAACAGATAAAAATCTAAGAATTGAGATACTCTGGTGCTTCTCTCAAATAGGAGCACCTTGTGGGGCTGTGTGAACATGCAGGAGAGGGCAACAGTCACTTAAGGAACACTAACGTAGTGGAAGAGTGACAACTCTGTGTGCCTAGGGGGCACTGTGATTTCCATTTCCAAATTGCAAAGAGATCTCCAGGGCTTCTTGAGAGACTCAGGGAAGAAGGGGATGGATGCTGGGCAAGAAGATAAATCTGGAGAAAAAAATAATCATAGTAATGAAGTTCTCTTAAAGGACTTAGAGTTTGAAGCTTTTGGTATTTTCTGAAAACACTGTCTGAGATTAAAGTCACCACATTTCTGAGACTCAGCCACAATGGTATGGAGCCGAAGAGTAAAAGGCAAAAAGCCTGATGCCAATCTGGATTCTTCTCTGGAGTATCATATGTGATGTATGGGTGGATGCAGTAAGTTGGCCATGATGGAAAGAAAAGCAATCCCCCAAACTCTCCTCCTCTGCTGGACTCTGGCTGTATCCCAAGCTACTGCCAAGCAGCATCTTTCAAACTTTGTTTGGGAAGGTTATTTGTGACAAGTACTAAACCATCTGTTGGTTCAAGTCAGTGTACATTATTCTTAAAACAGTTTCCCAATGTCATAATTCTGCAACTGTCTCCAATATGCAGCCTTCAACAAACATTTGTATAGATGCTGTTATTAACCTGTGGTTAACTACTCCTTGGTTGCTTAGAGGGGCAGGATCATTGTGGTGGTGTATGCCCATAATCCCAGAACACAGGAGGCCAGCCTGAACTACATAGCAAAACCCTGCCAAAAAGAGAGAGAGAGAGAAAGAGAGAGAGAGAGAGAGAATGGTTTCCTGGAAACTGATCTGTGCCCTAACAAGAGTCTGGGGCAGGAGACATCATTAGACTTACAAAACCAGATCTGAGTACAATATTGACCATGAAGCCATGTTTCACCTTTCAGGAAAATGAAGTTCAGAAGGGTAAAGTACAAAGTTCAAGGTCAAACAGCTCTAGAGCAAGTTCTAGAACTTACTTCTCCCAGATTCTCTCTCTTAACCTCGCCCCACCACCTTTCAATGTTGCAGTCACCCCTTGTGATCCAAGGGGGCTTGATTCCAGGATACTCAGGATACCAAAATCCACAGATGCTCAAGTCTCTGATATAAAATGATGTAATCTTTGCATACAACCTTTGCATATCCTCTACATACTATAAAGCATCTCTAGACTACCTGTAATACCTAATGTAATGTAGATTTTACATAAATAGTTTTTAACATGTTATAGCTAGAGAATAATGACAAAATCTTTACATGTTTGGTACAATTACAATTATTGTTTTGAACATTTTTATATCTATAATTGATTGAGTCCAAGGATGTGGAACCCACAGATACTGACTGCCAACTCTATTTGTCTAATGGAACTATGTGCTCAAATAAAACTTGCACGACCAATTTGACCAAGAGGATAAGCCAAATCACCAAATTATCACAATGTAATGCCAAGCACCAATATAGATTTATCTGCTGCTGCTCTGAACAGTTTTCTTCCACTGCTCATGAATCAGAAGACCTTTATACAACTCTGCATTATCATGTTATTGCTCATCTTACAAAGGGAAGAGCATCATTGCCTGTCTGATGGACACATGGTTGCTGATGAGCCTGTCTTACCCCTTGTGCTTGCACTTGCTTTAGGGACCACACACGAAGAACACAGCATGGACATGCAGCCACAGGGGAACAGGACACAGTCAGCCTCCCCTTCTCACACCAGCAGGCTTCCTTTTTCATCTCAGTCTGGGCACTTGAGTTTCAGATAAAGTGCCCATCTCCCACAGCCAAGAAGAGGTCAAATTAAGAACGGTGCTCTCGTTAGCCGCTACAAAAAGTTCTCATTTTCTCATCTAGTAAAGTTCCCTAATGGCTGGTATATGAGCCCAATTTCTAACCAGTCCTGAATTGGACCATTTCCCTCTCAGTGCCATGGGCTCCCCGTGGGGCAGATTGCCACAGGCCCTGCAGGAGCCTACAGGAACTGGCAGGGATCATCATCTCTCCTTTCCAGGTTTCTTGCCTTTAGTGTTTTAATTCTATTCCAAAGTCCTAAACCTTACAAGGGAACTAAAAAGTCCCAAGAGACCTTGGACCCTTTGAATTGGATGCAGCAGCTCATATTTATTTAAAAAAAAAAAAAAACAACAGGTTCCTTCTTTCTAGGCTGTCCCTAAGAAGATAGAGAATAAAATTTTATGAGGCAAAGACAGTCTCACACTGAATAAATAACTTTAAAAATCACTGCCCTAGGGGCTGCAGAGCCTCTGTAGTGACCTCTTTTAAACAATACTGGAACGTCACCTTCCTCAAGCAACAGCGCTTGTACTGAGGTATATTCTCTCTTTGGACCAAGAAGTTTCCAGCTGAGGTTTCTAGGCTCCCAGGTTGGCCCTATGTGTCCCCTTCCCAGCTGTGCCTTTCAGAGTGTAAGCCAGGAGTCACAAGACACACAAGCATCTGGAACACTTAAGAGGCTATAAAATGACTTTAATTGAGGATACTGAGGCAGCTACAGTAACCTCACACTTCTGGATCCCAAATCTTAGGCTAACAACAGTTTGGCTACAGCCAGTGCTGTCTCTAGCAGCCTGGCATCTCCTCACACCTGCTCAAGCCACTGAGCCTGGTGAGAGCCTGGGATGTCGAGGCCACGCTGCCCCTTCTCACTCATTCTGTTGGTATTTGGTGGCCACTGCGTGCTGGCAGTGCACAAGGCTGACAAATGCCTGCCCTGGGTAAGTCATGTTTCAGGCTACTGTGAGTCACCTTCTGGGGGGTGGTGCTCAGTTGGTTTCAGGAGTGTAATCTTATTGCTGTATTCCTGGGTTCTCTACTATTACTAAAGAAAGGGAAAGTATTTCTAAAGTGCTCCTTCTTCCTTGGCAGCCAGTCCAAAAATCTCCAGAATCCTGGAGGAACCCTAAGTTAATAGGCTCTAATTGAAGGGAACTTCACTAGATTCTGCTCTGGTTTGTTTTGTTTTGTTTTGTTTTTGGTAGGTTTGGGGGGAGGAGGGTCTATTCTCATGTGTTAAACTAGTAATAAGTGTCGTATGTGGAAGACCTTCTATGAAATAATCACTTTTTATGTGCTTCCTGCAAGTGGGGTCATTTCCTTCTCAAGTTAAAAATGAAAAACCCAAGCTCAGAGTGGTTAAGTGACTTCCTTGAGGTCACAGAGCCTGAATGACACCTCACTCCAAGACTCTCTGGTCCCTGGATGTTCAGCTGCCTCCTTCTTAGGTCCCTGCAGAACTGCACATTATACTGTCCTTCCATAGTATATGTGTGTTCACTGAGGTCACCCCACTCTCACCCACAGGATGAGTCAGGGTCCCACAGGGAGACAAAGGACTCATCTAAGTTTTCCTAGCTGCCACCAGGCTCAGCAGCCTCTGATCTGACTGATCCACATTAGAAAGTTTCTGTGCTCCCTATCACTCACACAGCATAATATCCAGGCCTCTCAGCCTGGCACACAGGGTCTTCCAAGATCCTACCCCAACCTCCAATGTCCCCATCTGGTCCCCCAACACTCTATGGAAGGCAGCTGGGACCGGTGTACATCCATGTACCAAGCCCTCTCACTTCCATGCTTCAGCTTGTGCTGCTCTTGCCACCAGAAACATCCCTTCCTTCCTCACTTCACCTTACTCTAACTCTTTTCCCTTCTGTGCTCACTCAGTGAAGCTGGTGACTTCTCCGGAAGACTTCTCTGATCTCAGCCCTCTGCCTCAGTTCCACAGGTCCTCTCCTCCCACACATCCCAGCAAAGTCCTTCTGCCCCATCTTACAGCAATCAGCCTGCGTGTCTGCCTCCACCAGCAGTACTGTGTCTAATCCCCCCTGGGTGCTTGGCAGGACCCTCAGATGGTCTAGACTGGGTCAAGTCTGCTCTGGGATTGCCTGGTGTCCTGGCCTGACAAGGCACTGACCCAAAAGACCACAAAATCCCCCACTGAGGCCCTGCAATTCCACCCCATACTGCAGACAAAGGCCACACTCACAAAAGGCACTGCACCATCACCTCTTCCAGAGCCTGGAACAAAGGCATGGCACGTGGGCATCACACTCAGTAGCAACCGCCTCTCGGAGCACCCAGCTACACATACCTCGCTGGTTGCCATGGTATATTTTAATTAAGTATAGGGATTTTGTGTCTTGATAACAGAAAATGCAGCTCCCTTTTGTCTGTTTCCAGTCCTTTTAGAAACAGACATGAGATGTGGAGCTCAGAACTATTTCTTAACAGGACAGTAGGGATAAGAGATCCCTGGGGAGGGGTGCAAGAAGGGGAAGAGTGGGGAAGTGGGGAAGGTTGCCCTGGCATGCCCCCATGTGCTGCCCTGGGACCAGTCTCCACTGCAGAAGGTGCCTCTCCAAGTTGTCACCAGTGCTTGGCTAAGGGTTCAGCACAGTGCCGGGCAGGCCATTCTGCTCTCATACTCTAGTAGGCAGCTGCTGTGTCCATCAAGGAGTAAGACCAGGCTAGGGCACAGAAATAGAACAGGAACGTGAGAAAACTCAAAGGCTTGCGCTAACAGTCGGCATGTGGCTACCGTCCACCCAAGCCCAGCATGAGCATATGCTCACACGAGCTCGCCCCAGCACCCATCCTGAGCTGCTTTCAGCCTGAAGCCAGAATGCACGGACCCTAAGAGCCAGCATGATAAGCCCTCCCATGGGTAAATCTCTAAAGAGGAGACTGAGCTGAGCAGAGACTAGCAAACCTGTTTTACACATATGCACCCTCTGGCTCACAGAAGTTAAGTACTCATTCAACCAGGAGTTAAGCTAGGATTTGAATCCAGGTTTGTCTGACTCTAAATACTGTGGGGCTCCCTCTGCCCCAGGCTGCACATTCCATATTCTTTCAACACCTACTATATTCCCAGCATTCACTTGTACATGTATTGAGCACCTACTGCGCACTGAGTTCTCTGAAAGCTCTGGATGACACAAATGAGAACATTATCCTCCCAGGTTTTTAGTCAAGGCCAGTACCGGCTGTGAGAATGTCAGCCACACAGGTTTTCAAATTTTTTACTAGTCATATTAACAAAGAAGAAAACAGGTAAATTTTTAATTAAAACATCTACGCAGAATAACATCTCAACATGTAAATGAGATCATTTCCATTACTTTTTTCATATTAAGTCTTAGCATTTGGAGTATATTTCCCATTTACGTTATGTCTCAGTTCAGACATCGGTCTTACCATTTTGTACTAGGGTTCATCAGATAAATAAAACCAAGAAGATATCTGTAGTCATACAAGAAAGTTTGTGTTGTTTTTATTTTATTTTATTTTATTTTATTTTATTTTATTTTAGTACCAGGGATTGAACTCACGACCTCATACTTGCCAGGGCAGGCACTTACGCCACTAAGCTAAACTCCCAGCCCTGTACTGTTTTTATTTTTAAGAAATAAGGTGTACTGCCCAGACTGGCCTATACTTGCCAGGGCAGGCGCTTACGCTACTAAGCTAAACTCCCAGCCCTGTACTGTTTTTATTTTTAAGAAATAAGGTGTACTGCCCAGACTGGCCTCAAACTCTTGGACTTAAGCAATTCTTCAGTCTCAGCCTCTTGAGTAGCAGGAACCAGAGGTGCAGACCCCAAACGTGTCATATAAGAGGACTTATTGTGGGAATTGGCTCATGTGATTGTTGAGACTGAGATGCCCTCATAATATGACATCTACAAACTGAAGAACCAGGAGAGCAGTTTGAAATAATGGTTTCATAATATGACATCTACAAACTGAAGATTTGTAGAAGAACCAGGAGAGCCAGGAGAACCAGGAGAGCTGTTTAAAATAATGGTTTTCATCAGAAGCTGCTAAGTGTGAGGTTATTTGTTGTGAGCCAATCTCAGTTAGAATGCCTGAGAACCAGGAAGCCAGTAGAGTGACTCTCAGTCTGGTACAACTCTAAGGCCTGGGGGGTATGGGAAGCCTGATGATGTAAGAAGAAGATGGATGTCCCAGCTCAAACAGAGAGAAAAATTCCCTCATCTTCCACCTTTTTGTTCTATTTAGGCTCTCAATGGATTGGGCAATGTCCATCTACCTTTGTAAGGGCAGATCTTACTGACCGAATGCTAATCTCTTCCAGAAACACTCTTACTCAAACCCTTGAGAAATGATGTTTTAGCAGCTATCTGGGCATCCCTTAACACTGTTAAGCTGACACATAAATGCAACCATCACATCTTTCTTGTCCTGAGTTCTAATGTACTACAGTGCATCCCACCCTCCCCACAGAGGATCTCCTTATTCTCAGTGTTGGGCAGACTCAGCTGCTCCTTACAGGTGAGGACGCTGAGGCAGGTGCGGTTGCCAGGCTTCAGGATGACTCCAATGTGCCTTGTCTCTGTGTATTTACATCCTCGGGTTGCACCCTCCTTAAATAAGGCTGTCCTTTAGTTTCTCTTGGTTCATGGAGGCAAAGTTTTGTGTCAGTAATTTTCTGGACAATGTTTCATGTCTGTATCTTTTACTTTAAATACTTACTGTAAATATAACAATATGTAATGTATTGATTATTGTTACTCTCCCTATTAGCCTGTTTTGAAACTGTTTTACTGTTATTTCTGACTTTTTCTGTTTAAAATTTAAAAGCCAAAATTAAATAAGACTGTCCTGTGTCACCAAGAGTATGTTGTGGAAATGATGGGATGTGACCTGCCAGACTAGGTCATACAAGTCACTGCTTTCACTTTACTCTCTCCTGAGTCACCTGCTCTCAGGGAAGCCAGCAACTGTGCAGTGAGGACACTGCAGCAGCGCAGGAGACATCCATGAGGAGGAACTGAGGCCTCCTGCCAGGGTCCGCACTGCCAGGCCAGTGTGAAGTCTGTGAGAAGGGGACCCTTTCACCCAGGGTGAGTTTGGAGACCATGGGAACCACTTCAAAGCTTCACTGCAGCCTGTGAGAGGCCTGGGCCAGAACCACCCAGCTAAGCCATGCCTGGGTCCTGACTCATAGAAACTGATTGAAATAATGGTTTTCATCAGAAGCTGCCAAGTGTGAGGTTATTTGTTGTGAGGCAGCTGATTGTTTTTGTTATTTTTTCTTTCTCGTTCTTTTTTTATTTGTATTTTATTGGCACATTTTAGATATACATAGTGAAAACATTCATCTTAGGGAATTTGTACCTGTACATGGTGTATTTTGCTTCTTTTTTTCTCACTCTCCTCCCCTCCCTTCAGCCCTCTTCCTTTATTTACAAAAGTGACAGCTGATTCTTAATCACCAAGCAGATGAGGACACTGACCTACCCTTACTCACTTCAGGAGTTTCCAAAACTAACCTGGGCCTGATCCAAAGACCCCAGCCAAGTGGCACTGGCATACCACATGAGCCCCACCCACTCCTCTGTCTCCCGCTGATGTTTCTTCCCTCAGGCACTTGGCATTAATTTCTTCACGGCCTACACCTCCCCTCCAGGGCCCTCCAGGAGTCATGCCTTGGTCCATCTCAAACATAGGTCAGGAAATGTGGAGAGGAAGAAGCCATTGCTCAACAGGAGAGAAAGCACGCTTCTTGCTGCCAGGCCTCTGCACTCAGTAATTCTGGTGTCTCTCTGAGCAGTCAGCTGTTTCTCCTGCTGCTGTCTCTTCCCAGATTGTTGCCTCTCAAGGCCCTCACTCACCCAGCCCACCTCAATTATGAAGTGGAGGTATCAGAAATAGCCCTCTTATAGTACCACCAAAGTGCCAGGAAGATGAAGAGCATGTGCATAACTCAGGGAGGAGACAGAGAAGACAAATGCCCTCTCTGCCCAGACCACCTACCCTCAGATTTCCTCTGAAAGACAGGGGTCCAGTGACTATACAGCACTGTGAGAGTGCTTGTTGCCACTGGGATGCAAATTTAATAATGGCTAAAATGGAAAGAAGAAAGGGAGGGATGAAGGGAGACAGAAGAAAGGAGGAATAAAAATAACTGTTACTCATATGTAGAAGTTCCTTTCATTCAAGCCTCAGTTTCCTTGTTTGTTCACCAGAGATCCATTGGGAACTAGTTGGGGGAAGTATCTGTTAAGCAGCTTGGATAAGATGTGGAATGAAATCCTGTCTGGATTAGGAGCTCATCTAGATCACAAGTCCAGAGCAAGCAGATCATTGCTGTAATGGTCAAGAAAGAAGACTCTGGGGTCAAGCAAGAAGGCGGGTGATAGCCCAGTCTTACCTGAGATCTCTCCCCAGGTGTTGGAGGGAGAGGAGTAGAGGTCAGAAATCTCTCTCAGCCTACTAAGGAGGATAAACAGAGCAAGAAAATGGGGCTTGGGGACGAGAGGGGTTGGGCAGGCTAGAGTGGTTGGGCAGGGCTATAGCGGTTGGGCAAGCCTACAGTGGCAAACACCCCCACCATAACCCTCCATCTACCCTGCAGAGATAATAGATTTTTGTGAGCAGCACAAACTTGATTAACTCACAGTAATGAGAAGAAAATAAAGAAAAGCTAACTCTTACTAAGTGCTGCCTACAGAGGCACTGTGGCATGAGTTTGACTCACATTTTCTTATGTAAGACCCACTAGAGCCCAAGAAAATAACTGCAACTTTTACCTGATTTTACACAATAGGAAACTGAGTTTGAAAAGAAAATCTGTCCAAGGTCATGCAGCTGGAAAAATCTCATGAGCTGGAAAGAATTTTTCTTTTACTTTCTTCTTAAAACCAGCAAGGCACATGCCCAAGGAGTAGCAAGACATAGGTAATGATGATGGTGTTTAAGACACTTCAAACCTCTCCACATAATTCTGACCCTAGAGCTGATCTCCCAGTTCTCTGGTCAAGATTGTGGGACACACTTATCATCCTTGATTATCTATGTTTATGGCTCCATTTAACCCCCTTGACCTGGGATGTAGGCTTAGTAGGGAGTTAAGAAAGAGCGTTGGACTAAACTCCATCTCCCTGTCCTCTTTCCAGAAGTTCCAACTCTTGATCACTCCTATGAGCACTGGAAGAGACACAGCCTAAAAGATAATCTAATGCAAATCCCTGGTCTTGGCCCTAGACTTCAGAATTGACAAGGTATGTAGGCATGCTCTCATTTAACTGCTCCAGAAACTGGCAGAATAAATCATCTTATCTCCATTTCACAGATGAAGAAGTAAAGCTCAAGAGAACTAGAAGGAATCTAGTTCTTCAGAGTTCCACAAAGAATACAAAACTGGCTACACAATTTGCAGGGACAGTACAAAATGAAAAGGTAAGCTCCTTCATTCAAAAATGTGTTAGAATTTCAAGATGGCAGCAGAGGAGCACTAAATCAGATCCTGCCCCTTCTTAGCACAGAAGGGGTCATTCTCCCTAGAAGTCAGCCCTGAGAGTTTGGAAGGCAGCCAGGATTCTGGGGAGGTTATGGCATGTTCCTACAGCTGCTTCTGTCACCCCTCTGGTTCCTGGCCTGCAGCCCCCAGGTTAGGACGGTCCTTGGGAGCAAGACTGCAGGCTGAGGCGCCTTGACACAGACGGACCACAGGCTCCAGCAGGGGCCCCACATCGCTGATCGCATTAGCTGAATTCAATTGTGATTCCCTCTAATTATAATCCTTTTCTAGGAACAAGAGGGCCAAACTGAATTAGAAGGGGGAAACAGCCTATACTTTCATACAGAGAGAAAAAAAAAGGGATAAAAGCAAAATTAGATTTTATTCTGTGGGCCCTGGATTTAAGAGACAAAGTGCCTGGAATTAAGTCTCACCTCTGGCAAAAGACTTCCCTAAGCTTTGGTTTCCTTATCTGTGAAATGGGACTAAAACAACAATTTTTGAAACTTTTAGGAAGATGAATCTTGACAATGCAGTGATACTCATCTTTTGAGGAAAGCTCTGAAAAACTATACTCCCTATTTTAATTTCAGGGAGTTTCATGATCCCCTGAAATACAAAAATCTTGGAAGTGCCTAGAAGTTAGTTAAGAAATACTAAGATAAGAAATTAAAATATATTTGGGTTTTTTTGGGGGGGAGGGATTTCAAGCCATTGCAGTATTAACATACCAAATTAGAGAGGCTTTGTTCAAATATTCATAGACTTTTTAACAAATAATCCAGAGGACCTGTGTATTACTTTATTCCACTCTATCATGAATATTTCATAAATTACAGGCAATTATTAACAACATCAACACTAGCAAATTAATTACTGTCAATTCATATTAATAAAATTGCATTTTGTAATAAATAAAGTTAGTTTACTGCGCCCCATCAGTCTCAGAGGTATTCACATTTGTCAATTGTCCTCTACTTCAGGCTAAAACAAAAGTAATCAAATAACTAATTATTGTACAAAATGTATCACTGCTTACACGTCAATGAAAACTCAGTTATTTATAACCCTGAGGACTAAATATTCAAATCAGTGTTTATTACTATGCTAAAGGAATTTTCCTGCCCTCGCCTTTTTATATACTCCCTCAGTCCTTACCCTGGGACTTGATGTCCAAAAAGGACACCCTCAAGGGCTCACTGCAGTGAACAGCAACTAATTCATAAGGAGCCAAGCAAGTTCTGCAGAAGTGACAGCAGTGTCCCTACCACCAGCTTCAGTGGCTCTATGTCCCAAATTCTGTGTCATATCAGTTCCCAATCCCATTTTTCATCCTCACAAACAAAAAATTCCTTCTCCTTGAATTAAAGCACCAGAGTTGTAACCTGGAATTGCCACACTAATTCTGTCCCTCTATGTCCATTTCAAAGCCAGGGGTAACCAACTCACCATATTGAAATCAAAATGATGACAACAAAAATAATCTACTGAGTTAAATCACATGTGCTTGGATTTTGTCTGACGCTCACAACAGGTTAGCATGCTAGCAGCTCCATATTACAGGTGGAGAAAATACGGGTCCACAAGCTTATGACTTGGCCAGGAGCATTCAGGCCTCAGGAAGAAGGGGAGCCGAGACTAGAACCTGCTCTGCTGACTTCACCAGCCCTAAAATGTCCATGAAACATCCAAGGATCCTCAAGGTAGTGATGAATGACTGATGGCTTATCTGCCAAGCTAAGTATTTGGCTTCCTCCTTGGGGATGCTCAGATACAACAGGAAAGACACAAATCTGAGACTCAGAAGGCTTTCCATAGTCCAAAAGTATCTTACACCTGCAACATTTAAGCATAAGTTTTTTTAAAAATGTATCAACTCCCATTTTGCCCAGAGGGCAAAATTATTTTCTAAAATTTGTACAAATGTTTATAAATGCCAAAAGTATGTCAAACTATTCATAAAATCAACATCAGTTTCTGCCTCAATGCAATTATCAGAAGGTGACTTAGAATTTGTATTACATTCTCACAGCTCCTATAATGAAACTCCATAAAATGGAGTGGGGTGTGGGGCTTCTAATAAGAATTTATCTTCTTATAGCTCTGGAAACTATGAACAAAATCACGGTGTCAACAAGGCAATATTCCCTGCAAACCTCTAGAGAGCCATCCATCCATCCCTGCCTGCTTCAGTTTCTCCCAGTCCCAGATACTCTTTGGTTGAACAGCATTACTCTAACCTCTGTCCACTTTCAGGTGGCCAACTTGAACTTATGACTGTCTCTGTGTTCAATTATCCTCTTTTTATCAGAATACCAGTTACACTGGATTTAGGACCTTTCCAATCTCATATGAGCTCATCATCACTTGATCATACTTGTGAAGACTACTTCTAAATAAGGCCATGTTATGGTTGATACATTGTGTCACTTTGAGTTTAGAAGTTTAACTGAGAGACTCAGCAGGGAGCCAGGGCTCTTACTTTGTAAATGTCCTCATCCTGCATAAAGGAGGGCAAGGAGATTTTGTGAGTGCTTCGCCCACCCTGGAGGCGGGGAAGTGGCGTGTACAATATAAAATAGGAGAAGAGGTTTGTTTCCTTCCTTTTGCTCTGGCTGCTGCCTTGAAGTGTTGCCCCATTGCCATGCCACCCTGCTTTGGAGCAAGCCGATTACGGACTGAAACCTCCAAAACTGTAAGATAAATAAACCTTTCCTTCCCTAATTTTGGGCATCAGGTATTTTGTCTCAACATTGAGAGAAAAGTAACCAAGACAGGCCATGTTTTCAGAGGACAGAAAAATTGTGGGGGTGTGGTGTGTAGTATTCAATCCAGTAAAGAACACACTTCTTAATTCAACTGGGGAATATTTGGCCCCACTGGACACAAGTGTTGGCCTGTGCCAGAAATGTGTACCTCATGGGTTCCCAGGCTGAGTGCCAAAGAACAAGCAAAAATCACCTTCCCAGACTCTACCTGGGCAGCTCTGACTTGGGAGGCCAGAGTAGGATCCAGGAATCTATGTTGAAGGGCTGTGATTCTTATGAATAGCAGGCAGGCATAAGACTATTTCATGTGGAAAACACTAGAAATGGTGGAGCAAAGGCAGATAGCAAAATATTGTCTCTCCCAGACCTGGAATCAACACATCTTAAAAACAACCATGTAGCAAAGAGAAAAAACAAGTCCAAAAGCTGATCTCATGGACACTGAAATAGAGGAAGCCATAGGCAAAGGATTCAAAGTCCAAATGGTCAAAATGTTTGAAGGAACAAAAGAAATATTTAAGCAAATATTTTTAAGCAAAGATGTTTAATGAGCTTAAGGAGGATTTAACTAAACAGATAAAGAATTTTACCAATAAAATAGTCTGTGAGCTTAAAGAAGAAATAAACAATAAACTGAGATAAACAAGACAAGACAAAACATGAAAGACCAATTTGGAAAAGAATTAGTATGAAAAGAAAGCAAGCAGAAATCAGTGCTATGAAAATATTCAATTGGAAAGCATGGGTAGCAGACTTCACAAATATGAGGACAGAATGTCAGAAATAGAAGACTGCTGAGGATTTAGCTCAGTGGCATAAGCATCTGCCTGGCAAGATCAAGGTCATGAGTTTGATCCACAGTTAAAAAAAAAAAGAAAAGAAAGAAAGAAAGAAAGAAAGAAAGAAAGAAAGAAAGAAATAGAAGACAAGGTAGACATAGTAGGTCATAAATTCAATGATGCCCTAAAAATGACAAGGCACTATGGAACAAAAATACCTCAAGAAAAATAACAAGATCACTCAAAAAATTTAGAACCATAAGAATTATAGGAATAAAGAAAAAATTAGATGACTCAAAAGTATAAAAAATTCATTCACTAAAATCATAGCAGAAATTTTTCTAAATCTAGTAAATGAATTCAATATTCAAGCAAAAGAGGTATATAGAACCCCAAACAGCCATGACCAGAAAAGTACTTCTCCACAACATGTCATAATCCAAATTCCAGAAATTCAACAAAAGGAGAGAATACTTAAACCTGGTAGGAAAAAATAGCAAATAACTTATAAAGGCAAGCACATCAGAATAATTGCAGATTTCTTAGCACAAGCCTTAAGGCCAGGAAAGCTTGAAATAAAGTTTTTCAAGCTCTAAACGAAAACAACTGCCATCCAGATCTTTATATCCCGTAAAATTAGACTTCTAAATTGACAGAGAATTGTGCTTGCTTCAGCAGCACATATACTAAGATTGACGGAGAAGTACAAATTTTCTATGACAAAAAAATCCTAAAGAAATACATGACTGCTAAACTAGCATTACAAAAATACTTAATGGAATCCTGAGACAGGGAGGCCTCCAAGACCAGAAAGTCCAAAGGAAAGTATATATCTAACTGGGAGAGTAATTAAACAAAAGGAAAAAGTAAAAGAATCAATCCTGGGAAAATAATGCAAGAACAAGGAAGGATTCAGTAAACACTACACGAAAATAACTCTCAACATCAAAGATGTCAACTCTCCAATCAAAAGACACTGTTGGCAGATTTAAAAATACAATCAAAAATTGCCTACAGGAGATGATTCATTTAAAAGGAAGTACATAGAGTGAAAGTGAAAGCATGGAAAATTATGCTCCATTCAAGTGGAGCTAGAAAACAAGGAAGAGCAGCTATCTTATGTTCAGACATCGCACACTTCAAGCAAAAATTGATCAGAAGAGACAAAGATAGCCGCTATCTTTGGTAAAGGAAACTGCAACGGAAAGACATAACAACTGTAGATATCTATGCATCAAAAATGACACACACAATTTCATAAAACAGAACTACTAGACTTAAAAGGACAGATAAACACCAATACAATCACAGTGGGGAATTTCAATACCCTACTATCAGATAGGCCAGTCTATGGCAATACCACCCTGAACACACCCTCTTGTCTCAGATAATCCAGAGGAAAAAAATCAGCAAAGAAATATCTGAATTAAACCACACCATTGAACTAATGGAGTTAACATATCCACAGTTTTTCATCCAATAACAACAGAATACACATTTTTCTCAACAATTTCTAAAATTGACCACATTATAAAACTGACATAAATAAAATTGACATCTTATACCATAAAACATGCTTAAATACAAAAGAATTGAAATAATCCACTATATACTATCAGATCATAGTGGAATGAAGTTAGAAACTCACAGCAAAAGAAGCCAAAGAAATTATACAAACACATGGAATTTAAATAGTACATTAATGAGTAACTACTGGATCACAGAAAAATCAAGGAATAAATTAAAACAAGTTTCTAGACTCAAATGACAATGGAAGCATAACATACCAAAATCTATGGGACACAATGGAAGCATTTCTAAGAGGGAAGGGTATAGCTGTAAATGCACACATAAAAAGAATGGAGCAATCCCAAGTAAATAACATAATGATGCTTCTCAAGGACCTAGAAACACAAAAACAATCCAAATCTTAAAATACAAGAAGGAAAGCAATTATAAACATCAAGGTGATAATTAAGGAAACTGAGACTAAAAAAACAATACAAAGGATCAGTGAATCAAAGAATTGGTTTTTTGAAAAGATAGGAAGGGGATCTGAGGATGATGGAGGGAGGGAAGAGAGGAAGGAGAAGTAAAAAGTATCAAGATGCAATATATATGCAATATGTATACTATATATTACTATATATATATAATATATATATAGTGCTATATGTGTATAGTACTAATTTCCCCAGAATGATTGTATTTACAATATATCACAATAATATACTAATAAAAATACTTTTTTTAAAAGAGAAAATATATCATGTAGAAAAATCAATACTAGTCACTGTAATGATAACAGTAAGAGCCAACATCACCAAAACTAAGTGCTTCACCTGCTTACTTTGTCTGTCTCTCTCCATGAGAGAGA
The DNA here is from genome assembly GCA_004027295.1 of Dolichotis patagonum. Classification (NCBI taxonomy): domain Eukaryota; kingdom Metazoa; phylum Chordata; class Mammalia; order Rodentia; family Caviidae; genus Dolichotis; species Dolichotis patagonum. The sequence continues at coordinate 22,190 of PVJX010004922.1, forward strand.
TCAAAGGACCAGTATGTGGATTGACAGAACAGAAATGGGGAAGAACTAGGAGTGAGCAGAAAGGCTCCATGACTTGCCTAAGACTAATGCTGCTAAGAAGGGACTGTCAGCTGCAAGCTGGTGCTTGACCACTCCAGTGCAAATACAATCATGTGGTAACAGTGGATGCAAGTACCATCCTGGGGACTCACACAGCCAAGAGAATTCATAAAAGGAGCCTGATTCACAGGATAGCTCTTGCTCCAGTAGGGCTTGGGGTGGGGGGTGAATAGATCAGGAGGGCTGGGAGTCCTGAAGTGATTACTTTCCCTTTAGCCTGCTCCTGTAACACTTCCATGGGAGATGCTGTACTAGGGACTGAATTAGGAAAAGATGAGAACCGCAGTGACTAAGAAAGGCTAGAGTGGCATATGTGGCCCAAGCAGGGCATGGGCCTATGAGTCTGTGGGGGAAACACAGGACCTTTCCTGCTAGGGCAGTCACCAGAGACGTATTTGAGATGAATAGGACAGGCAAATGGGACTGACACATAATGGGTGCATCATAAATATTTTATAAATAAATGAATAAGAATACGAATGAATTAATGCCAAAGGAAATAAGAAAGGGAAAGGATGCTAGGAACAGGGGCCTGCATAAACAGAGGCAAAAGGACAGAAAAGCTTGGATGAGTTAAAGGAATGGTGACTAGAAAATCACTTGCACACAGCTAAACAAGTAGTAGAAGGTGAGATAATGACAATCACCACAGCAATAGTGCACACTACTGAGGAGGTAAAGTACATGACTCTAATTTTAAGGTATTATTACCTATAAGTTATTATAATGACACCCACTTTATAGATGAGGAAACAAGCCCAGAGAAGACAGGTAACTTGTCCAAGGTTATAGGATTTGTAAATGGAAGACCTAAAACTCAGACCCTTTATCCAACTCTGGGCCACTCTCTAGTCTCTGCTGGGATTTAAAGTTTCCACTACCAAGTGGTCACCCAGGACCTGCTGCAATGAACCTACGCAGACAGAGGCTGTACCTAGACCTATGCCTACAGAGGGAGGACCCAGCAGGGAGGAAGCATGAGCCTCCTTGGTGACCCCAGGGGAAAAGTGAAATGACCAACATAACTATTCTAAAACAAAATTACCCCAAACATCAGTTGCTTAAAATAAAAATCCAGCTGGGAGGTTTTAAATGCAGGCTAATTATTCAAATAAGAAAGATTCATCATTTCAGTAAACGCTCCCATCCTCAAAACACGGAGAAATCAGCCCACTTTCATCCTATTTAAAAAGGACAGTGTTATTTCCAATACACATCTAATGCATGTTGATTTCAAATATGCAAACCAACCACAACACACAAAAAATCTTGGTCACCTCAAGAAGAAGGAAACATTAGGACATCTGTCAAACTGCTGGGACACAATTCCACTGATGGGAAACAACGCTGCACAGAGGACCCCAGTTCATTCATACCTGAAATATTTGTCCTGGGGTGGGGAGCAAAATACTGGGAGAAATCTCCCCACTCTCATGTCTTGGAGTTTACTAGATACCAGACAATAACCACCAGGCCATTAACAAGTGAGGTGATGGGGATACCTGGACCTATGGGAAACAGCATCATGTCAGGGATAATGGAATAGGTGGTAACCACATATTTAAAAACACAAACAAGGAGTTTCCAAAGATGGAGGACTGGTAGGTAGCAGGAGAGGGACCCTCTCTCAGAGAAACTGCTTAAATGCCAGAATAGAACACCCTGGAGAGACCCAAACAGAGAGAGATGGACTCTCTCAATCCAGGAAGAAACTAAAGTGAAAAAAACCACTCGAATATGAGGTCCTGGGGCTATCATTAGAGAAGCTAAGATCAGCGAGCACGGCGCCCTCCTCCAGCCGCCTGAATTCCTGCCCGAGACTGACCTGACGAAACCATGCCGAAGCGACTGGCTTGAGCGGCTCAGAGCGAGGAGCTGAACTGCCCTGTGCGTGGCTCACCCGGACCCGGCGCTGCACGCAACCCACCCAGAGGCACTGTGAATTCGCACCGCAGCCACGCTAAAGTCGGAGGTCTGGGAGCCCAACAGATCTCAGGTACCGGCATCAACACGCAGTGAGTGATGGGAATAACATCCTCCCATGGGAAAGGGGCAACCAACTGGACAACCTGTTGGATTTGGGCAGGACAGCCCTAACTCCATAAGGAAGTGGCTTCAGTTGGTTACTCCCCTCACCGAGTGGATTGGTGGAATCTGCTTGGACTGGGCCGTGCCTCTGGCCGGGACCCAGTGGGTTGCTACAAATTAATTCCCTGAGCTCGGCGCACAGTGACGCAGTGAAGGCCTGCAAAGGTTGACTGGCCCGGAGAGGAGCCAGCGCACACTGCCCTTGCTTGAACTTCAACCTCTGATAGCAGATGGCAGAGGGCAGAAGCTCCTCACCTGTGCACTCTAGAGGAACTTTAACTAACAAGAAAAGGGGCTGGGAATTGCACTATACACTTGTATGGAAGGAATCAAAAACATGACAAGAGGGAGAAATAAGAAAAAAAACCCAGCCCCCAACCCTGAGAACATTGATCCAGGAGAGGTAAATACAAAAGAGATTGAGGGCAGCAAAAATGCAACATCAAACACAGACAGCACGAGTGGACATAAAGAGATACCTTCAGGACCTCATAAGTGGGACCAAAACTGAAATATTAATTCAAATTAAACAAGAGATAAGTAGATTAATAAAAGAAAGGCTGGGCACCTCTCAAGAAGGCACAGACAGAAGAATGGAGGAACACAAAAGGAGAGAAATGTTTAATGAAGAATACAAAAAAAACCCTAGAATTCATGAAGCAGATTCAAAAAGATTATCAGGAAACTAAAGACTCCATAGAAAGCTGGCAAAACTGCTTGAAAGAAACCAAAGATAGACTATCAAAAATTGAACACAGGCTTGCAATGTGTGATCATGAAAGGGAAGATCTCTTAAAAATAACAAGGGAGCAGGCAGTAACTATACAAAGACTAGAAAATGACAAGAGGATCTATAACTTAAGAATAAAGTATGTGAATGAAGAAGCAGGAGTCAAAACAGAGGAATTGCAAAGGTTATTCACAGAAATTATTAAGGAAAATTTCCCAAGCAAAGAAAAAGGAAATGATATGCAGAGGTATGAAGCATACAGAACTCCAGTCACCTACAACCAAAACAGAGCTACACCTAGACACATAATAATCAAGTTCCCAGAAATTCAATATAAGAACAGAATATTAAAAGCCATCAGAGAAAAGAAACAGATCACCTATAAAGGAAAACCCATCAAAATCATGGCAGACTTCTCAACACAGACCATCAGGTCAAGAAGAGCTTGCAGTGAAGTAATTCAAGCCCTGAAGGAGAACAACCTCCAGCCCAGATTGATGTATCCTGCAAAACTCTCTCTAGAAATTAATGGAGAAAGAAGATGCTTCCATGACAAAGAGGAACTTGGAGAATTTGTGACCACCAATCCAACCCTACAAAAAATACTAAAGGACATTTTAGAGAAAGAGAACAAGAATACGAGCATTTCAGGAACAGTGGCAGAGAAGCCTCAGTGAACGGGGCAGACAGTGCAGTGGAACAGAAAAATAGACAACCAATGGCAGAAAAACAGAATAGTAGAAATAAGGCAGAGAAGACTGGCTATAATCTCTACTGTAGATGGCCTTGAAATATTAACAGAGAGAAACACAGGCAGAGTAGATCAGGAGATAGGGTCCATTGAGATGCTCTATATAGGGAGGCAGTGGGACCCAAAACAAGCAGTGCACCATATGGGAGTGAAAGGGGAGGAATTGTCTAAAAAAGGGAGGCAGAGGATATTATTAATTGGGTAACAAGATTTAAAATTTACATTATTCTCACCACTCTGCTTGGATGGATTATGTGCTGTTCCAGTTTGTCTACTTACACTAGACTTGAGGACATGGTCAGCTATCCCAAAAATAAGAGGACATATTATGGTAATCATCCCTAATTTCCTATCAACTTAATCTGAAGCCCTTTATAACTTGTACTGTCTTAGTATGACTGATCTTATTTGAGTCTGGTTTGTTAGATTGCTACTTTGCATTGACTGATTTTATTTAAATCTGTTATGACTGATAGCATCAAGTCTAAGAATATAGGCAACTACACTGAAGATGACAAGATTCACTAAGATACCCACTCTGGTTTGATTATTACTTGCTTTTGAAGTCTTATAATGTCTCCAATGCTTCGTTTTTATTAATGCTGTTATACACTGCTGAGACATCATGCTAACCATTGTAGATCACCTTGTATTGTGGTTTTATATGACTTTTACTTCATACTTTTCTAGGAATTGTTTTGTTTTATCTTGCTTTGTTTTCTTTTTCCCTCTAATACAGAAATGAGATAGATATACATGTAGAGACTCATGCATGTGTAGGGCTTATACAAGAACCAAGTATATAACACATGTTGAAATTAACAACTACTTTGAAGAAAAAGATACAGTATAGTACCCAGTGCTGATTCCATAATTTTATGATGTGAAATCCAGCAAAACTATCACTCTTTGTTCAAAGTGATTTTAGCTTGTTTTTTTTGTTTTGTTTTTTTTTTTGTTTGTTTAAGTTCAACACACATGAAGGTATGGACAGCTGTTTTGAGGAGAATGAGAGACACTATGACAGCCATTCTTGGCTTCCCTATTGTTTGGTCTTGAAGACCTGAAACGCCCTCCTCGTCCTGCTCAGATCAATTCCATACTATGTTGTTTCATGTGAATTCCCTGTATGTGACAATCTGGACAAATATTTGGAAGAAAACAAGAGTCAATACAATAGGGAGTGAATATCTCCGATTTTCTAGTTTTGAAATTTATGTCTCTTACATTGCTTTCTTGTAATCCACTTTGCTCTGTTTTGTTGTGTTTAATTTCACCCTTTTGATATAATTGCATGTATATTTGAGTGTGTAAGATGGATGACCATATTGCTGTTTTTGTCAAATCGTGGAGCAGAACTGTTAACAGTCTCACTGTTTGAATGTCTACTTTACATGTTTTAACTTTGTAATTTGAACAACTATTTCCAAGAAGTTAGTATGTAATTTGTCAAGTAATAATTTTTTAGGTTTTCTTGTTGTTGTTCTTTTCATTTTGTCCTTGGAATTCTGTATTGTTGCTATCGTTTATTCTGGGTTTTTTTCCTCTTTAAATAAAATTTTTAAAAAATTACTAACAAAAAAAACACACACACACACAAACAAGGCTAGGGATATAACTCAGTGGCATAAGTGCCTGCCTGGCAAGCACAAGGTCCTGAGTTCAATTCCTGGTACAAAAAAACCCAAATCTAGGGCACTTTGGAATGATCCCAACACATGGGATCATTAAACTTTACACTGCCAAGTGGTCATCCAGGAGCTCCTGTAATGAACTAGGGAGACAGAGACTGTGCCTGGAGCTATGCCTACCGAGGGAGGGCCTAGCAAGGAGGAGGCATGAGCCTCCTTGGTGACCCAAGGGGAAAAGTGAAATGACCATGTAATCTGAAGACCTGTGCAGTTTCTAAAGCCTGGAGATCATCTGCTGTTCAGAAACAATGCATTTTACACAGAAGAGAGTTAAGGCTCAGAGAGGGTGGCCTTGCCCGAACCACACAGCTAGGCAGAAATAAACAAAGTCTTTCTCCATCCACAAGCCTGGCTCTCAGTCTTCTTTCCCTCTATCCATCCCAGTCTGCCACTTCATCCACAGAAATGTTTCTTCTGCAGAAACAAAAACTTAAAAAGTACACACACATATTCATACATTATCCTTAATATCAGTGAAAATAACAGTCCAAGAAACCAAAATCAATATGCCATTGTCCTTAATTAATGATGCTCCCCCCATATTTTTCTCTCTCAAATTTACTTTCTAACAATATGGTGAGTTAAGTAGAGTGACTGTATTGACTCTGAATTTATTGACTCTGAATTTCTTGCATTTAATAATAGTTTGCATCACCACCTTCATGTGATTCAAATCTAGTTGCTTTGCATCTAATTGAAGGGTTATGTAAGAAAAGGTAATTTGATCAAAAAGGGAATGAGAGAAGACCAGAGAAAGACAGAGAATATTACTTAACTTTTTGATGAAAATTACTTGAGCACAAAAGCGTTTATAAGAACATTCTACATTGGATATCATCCAGAAAAATTAAACCGATGTTGCTACTTCAATACATCTGAATACTAGAATTGGCAGAAAAATGTCTATTCTATGAATAATAGTCCCTACAGTTCCAGTGGACAGCACTACATGTATTTTTTTAAAAAAGAAGCAAAAGAAAGAAAAAATAAAGTCTGAAGCCTTTTCCAAAATGGTGCTAATGCACCACTGAAACTTAATTTTATAATTTACTGGCAGTCAAGATGGCAGGAAATAAAATAATTTGCTATATTCTGCACAACAAACCCTGCCTTTCCTGGGAAGGGGTAATTATCCTCAAGGGGAAAAAAAAAAGGAAAAAAATACGCCATCTCATATTAAGCTAAAGTCTCATCAAGAAGAGAAAAAGTGCCTCATTACATGTAATTACCAGAGAATTAGAAACATCATTTAACTAAATGAGCGAATAATGCTCAGGATATTGAAGAAACTTGCCTGCACTTCTGCAAAGCACTCTAAGTCCCATTACAAAAATTGCCCCTCTTTAATGGAATAATTTTAGGCCTTGTCTGCCTTGCTTTAAAAATAAAGAGGCTCCGAGAGGCAGAAAGAGGCTGAAACTGCCATAAACAACTGTTGAAAGGGACTGAAGAGAAGGCGCTGTCTCTCTTGGAGACCAAGTCACAGAATGACTCATAATCTACCATAATCAGGAAAATTAAACCTGAAGACTTAAAAAAAGGATTACCCTTTTTTAATTGTACTTTCTCAAGACTGCAATGTACTTGTGAGTATGTATTAACAATAACAGATGAAAGATTTTCAAGTCTAGGTACAGCTTCCCTGCTCCAGTACAAAAGCAGTTACAGCCATTCGATGTTCTCTTAAAAATATAAAATTATAACATACGTGCAGGTTGATGTTTATTGTGCCTTAATATAATGATTTTCTAGCCATTCAAAAGCTTCTGGGCTTGGGTTAGAACTCCTTCTCCTTTCCTTTTGCTTTTAATATTTACCAAGATTTAGCAGAAAAGCAGTGAATTTGATAATCATCTCACCTTCCAGCAGTATTAATCTTTATTTACCCAGGAGACCAGGAGAGGAAAGGACATTGATCTGATTACTTCATTTTGGTTTCCTGACTTCAGAGCAAGTAAAACTCAGAAAGGAATTGGTACTGGTCAGATTCCTAGTAGATGGCCAAAGCAGCATCTAAAGAGGTCACTTCAAAGAGAAACCAGAAACAAAGAAGGGATTCTGTGGATCATGCCCTGAGACCCAACAAGGAACCACGCACTCCCAACTTGACATAAGGACCAGGCGCTTCCCTGGGAATCCAGAGCAATGAAAAGTACCAATTTGTCAGCCACAGACTGAGCCATTATCACCTGCAACCCCTGATCTTAGCCACGAAGTTACAACCAGCCTACACAGAGCCCCTTGCTCATTTCTCTTGTGGCCATCGCAGTCACCTCTCAGCAGGGCAGAAGTAGCATTCTGGTTTACCACATCACATCTGAATTCTCTCCCACTCAGAGGTTCCAGGACCCATATGCATTCCTTCCTGGTGCAGCACACAGGAATGATAGCAAGAAGAGATGACAGCAGCACTACGGGTGTGCTCATCACAAATACCCTTTTTAAGCTGTTCAAAGATGCAGGGGGTGGGGGGACATGGCTGAGCCTGATCTGCCGTCCTGTAGACATGTGCCTCAGAACCACTCTGAAGCTCTAGGGTCCTATACCCTGAAAATCAAAGACTAACACAAGACAACTGGTTGGTTTCCTTAGGGATGAGAAAAGCTTTATTCTGATAAAGCTCTGGAAAATGAATCATAATTGAGGCTGATGGGCAAAATGTAGGGTGCTTTTAAAGACCACTCATTTGACTCTGAAATGGGACTTCACACAACTGAATTTTCCAGATGAAAAGGCAGGAGGGGAAATCAACTTTTGTCTCAGGCAAGTGGAACAAAATAAAAGGACTCATTAGTGATAGCTCTGGGTATGTTATCACAAGAGATGAGTCACGTTAGTTGATTTGCCCACTAGCCCTGTGCAACTAATAAGAGGGACCCAGAATCAGAATACAGATCCACCTGCTTCTAAAATTCTTTCCTGAAGCCACACAACACTGCCTTCTTTGAAGAACACACACAAGGACTATTAATAATACCTACTCCAGTGGGACAGCACTTCCAAATGTGCTTCAGTCTCTCCCAGTACCTCTCCAAAAAGGTTGATTGGAATGTCACAATTCTCATTTTATAGCAAAACTTAAAATGATCTAGACAGAAACATCCTACCACCAGCAACCCAAGACCAGTGACAATTCGTCCTGACCTAGTGCTCATACTGGTGGTGGTGACATAACTAATTCTGTAAAGACCTATCTGGCCTAAAGTTTGTAAACAATGTTTTGAACCCTTTGTTTCATTTCATTTTGCCAGCCAGTTTATTTTTCTTTTCAATGTAGGCAACAGAGAATACTAAATATTTGAACCACTTCTTTTTTTTTTTTCTTGGCTATTTCCAGTCAGATAATATATCTTATGTCATTACTAAAGCAAAATATTTTAAGTCACATGAGTTAACTAGTCAAGCTGACACAGTACACTCATATTTTCATCACCCTCCCAACACCACAGTAATGATGGCTAAATTGTGTGTGAGAGAAAAAGAGTCAAACTCTAAAATAGAAAATAAGCTGGGCATAGTGGCACATCCCTGTAATCCCAGTATTCTGCAGGCTGAGGCAAGAGGATCACTGTGAATTTGAGGTCAGCAAGGGCTACAAAAGTGAGTTCAAGGCTAGTCTGAACTATACAGGAAGACTCTCTCTAAAACTCCAAAACCTTAAAAATAAATAAAATGTTTTTAAAAAACAAACACCTGCAGAGTTGAACTGCTGATCTCTATGAGCAAGAAGCTGGAAGCAGCAGCAGCAAGTTTAATATCTGCTGGGAACTGTTAAGCAGGAAGAGGCAGGTAGATGTAAAGACAGAAAAATCAGCAACAGACTAATCTTTAAAACCTCTACTCAAGCCTAAAAATCAAACTACAAGCCAGTCCTCAACACCAAAATCTGAAATTAAATCTACTCCAAATTAAATTGATAGTTCCAGCCACCAAAGACAGTATGTTTAAAATATATAAGGACGGGCTGGGGATTTAGCTTAGCGGCTCAAGTACTTACCTGGTTAAATGCAAGGTCATAAATTCGATCCCAAATACCAAAACAAAACAAAAAAATTTAAAACCATAAAATATGTAAGGAAGTAAAAAGAAGATATCACTTCATTTAAAACCATTCAAAAATAAGTAAATAAAAAAACAAGAGGTAGTTAAGTAATGAAATAGAAATTCTGGAAGTGAAAAAACTTAAGTAAAATAAATTCTGGACTAGTCATAGAGAATTTGTAACTTTCAAGAAAGTTCTAAGAAACACACCTAGATTTCAGCATAGAAAGAAATAAAATTAAAATATAAAGGAATAAGTGAGAGTCATGGAGTAAAAATTGTTAGTTTCATCAACTAGAAGAATCCTAATAAGAGAAGGTAGAGAAGATCAGAATAGTAATATTCAGAAGTATAAATGCTGAAAATCTTCAAGAATTGAAGGTTTGTACATTTTAAGTACAAAGCAGAAATAAAAATAAATCCACAACCAGATACATAAGAGTGAAGAATGTAACATGTAAAGAGGCAACAGTGTGATAGTTCCAGAGTGTGATGGTTAATTTTATGCTAAAGTAGCTGGGCTGTAGTGCCCAGACATTTGGTCAACATTATTCTGATGTTTCTGTGAGGATGTTTTAAAGACATTTACATTTAAATTGGTATACTTTGAGTAAAGCAGATTGCTCTCCATAATGTGGGTGAGTCTCATTCAATCAGTTATAGGACTAAAGAATATGAAGAGCTGACTTCTTCCAAGCAGCAGGAATTTCTGTCTAAGACTGCCTCTGCAACACTGGTTCCAAATTGGTATACCAAGAGACTCCCTTTTGAGTTGAACTACAACTTTTTCCTGAGTCTCTTGCCTGCCATCCTCTCTTTCCAATATTAGACTCATCAGGCCTCCATTTTCCATACACGGGTTCCTAAAACCAAATCTCTTTTTCTACATATACAGATTTTACTGTTTCTGTTTCCCTACAGAACTAATATAAAGGGAAAAAATTAATTAGGTTTACATCAGACTTCTCAACAAGAAGCACAGATGCTCCAAATATATAGGGGGCAAAACTTGTCAACCTAGCACTTTACATCCAGCTAAACTATCCTTGAGAGTACAAGTAAAATAGATATTAGCTGGAACACAAAGATATACTAAGATTCTAAATTTTTTAATTATAAAAAATACATTTCTGCAAGAAGAAAAAGTAGCCCAAATGGAAAAAAATATGGGTAGTTTTAAATACATATATACTAATTTCTGCATTATCTCTTGAACTATAAAAATAACTAACTTTGTTATTTTAAAATTGGAGAAAACCAAGCTATAAATATAAATTATAAGCCAGTGGGGGCCAGGGATATAGCTAAGTGGCATAAGCCCCTGCCTGGCAAGTGCAAGGTCCTGAGTTCAATCCCTGATACAAAAAAAAAAAAAAAAAAAAAAAAAAAAAAAAAAAAAAAAATAGGGGGGAAAGTGTTCAGTGAACAAGTAACATGTGAGAAACAACTGTCATTATTGGAAATAGGCTAGAATCACTGAACAACTACAGAGTTTAATTTAAAAAAAAACAATCATGATGGATAAAACTTTAAGAGACATTATCAATAATATATAGCTTCTAAAGCAGAAGTGAAGTACAGAAAATAGAAATAGGAGGAATATGAAAAACTATTAATACAATAGAAAGCATCAAAGGAGATGCTAGATGTAGTAACATACACCAACGATTCCAGAACTCTGGAAGGCTAAGGTTTGAGGATTGGACGTTCAAGCCCAGCCTATACAATATTTGCAAGACATCCTGTCTCAAAAAAGTAAAAAGGCCTGGAGGTAACTCAGTGTGAAGGCTCTAGTCCCCAAGTGCAGGGAGTGGGAGAGCAATTTCAGTAAAAATACTCAAATAAATATGGGTGCAGGACTAAAGAAATGAGCTCATATACATATCACTATGCTATATATATATTAAAACCACTTATTAAGAGGCTGAAATTATTAGATTACACTTGCATTTTTAAGTCTAGCTATGATGCTTACAGTACACATGCTTAAAAACCACAAGTTGAAAATAATGGAATACATATATACATATGTGTGTATATATACATATATGTATATATATATGTATATATATATATATAATGCAAATACAAACCAAAATAAAGCTCACAAAATAATAATATATTGGGATATTGGGTAAGATAATACCTACACCAAAGGTATTAATATGAATGAAGCATATAATAATTAAAGGAAAAATCCACCAATAAGATATAACAATCATACTTGTATATACATAATAAAAGTTTCAAAATAATATAATTCATAAAATACATTAAAACTCCAAAATCAAAAAATTACATAAAGCAAAGTTACAAGCAAAAACTGACAAGTCAAAATACTGAATGAGCTTATCAGAAAATTGATAATGTAGTTCAAACTTTAATAAGAACATAATTGAACAAAATTAATAATCAAATAAATATGAAAATTGAACATTATCTAACAAGCAGAGAAAAAATTCTTTGATGACATATAAAAGTCAAATGGAAAACCTAAAAAGTATATGCCTAATATGTATAGTACAAGAACAGTGGCTGGTGTGGTGATGCACACCTGTAAATGCAGCACAAATTACGCTGAGGCAAGAGGATCACCATGACTTCAAGGCCAGCCTGGGCTGCGTGGTAAGTTCAAGGACAGTCTGAACCACATAACAGGATGGTAAGACACAGCTCAAAAAAAAGGAAGGAAAGGGAAAAAAGGGGAGAAAAGAGAAGGAGGGAAGAAAAATTAGAAGAATAGGAAAAAGAAGAGAAAGAAGAGGAAGAGCAGGAGAAAGAAGAGGAAGAAGAGCAGACATGGAAGAGGAAGAGAGAAGAGAGCAGGAACCGGAGCACCAAAGAAAATCAACAAAACCAAAACTTCTTTGGTAGATGATTAAAAAATAATACTCTAACAATACTGAGCAACAAAAATCAGAAGTAATCAATATTAGCAATAGTAAAGTAGTAAAGTTGTTTAACATCATAAAGGAATGCTATGAATAATAAATTTGAAAATTTACGTGTGATAGTTTTTCTGAATGTATGTCTAAATTATCAAAATTTTAAAATATCTAAATCGATCCAAGAAAAAATATAAAGCCTAAAAATGCAACTGAATTGCTGATCCAGTTTTCCCAACACCCTTAAACATTTTACATCCTACAAATTCCAGATGCAAATTTTAAACCTTCCAAGGAACAAACATGTTTGTTTGCAATTGTTCCAAATTAAGGGGGAGGGGTATGAAAGTTACCCAACTTGCTTTACAGGGAAAACATGAATTTGATTCTAAACATGGCCATGGTTTGTGCAAGACAAGAAAATGACAGTATACCTAGTCACAGCACTGAAAATGGGGGCTTCATCACACACTGGGTAGGATCCTGGAATACTCCAGCTTCAGGCCTTCAGGGTCAATTCCTACAGCTTGATGAAACTTCAAATGAAAACCCACCGAGATTAGAAAGGACATTTTTCCATTTTCCTCCACAATTTTTTTTTCTTAACTGAGATGGTGTCTTGAGAAGTTGCCCAGGCTGGCATCAAACTCTTCAGTTCAAGGGACACATCACTGCATCCAGCTCTTCTGCTCTTCTAGAGGATATATTTTCATTCCTCTGGGACATAAGGGTGGACTCAGGTGGCTGTGCATGAAATCAAATGGGCCTAGTCATGAAGACTCTACCTCCAGACTAATTATGCACACCAGCAGTACTTTTTTCTAAAAGCAAGTGTTCTATTCAGATTACATGCTGGTACTACACTAAGACATGTGTGTGTTAAAACATGCATACAATTTACTATTTTAATCATTTTTTAAATAAACATTTCCTTTAGTTAGTCTTTTTCGTATTGGAGGAGAGAGACTGTAGTCATTTGACTGCTTGACAAGAAATCCACTTTCAAGATGGTTCATGCATGTGATAGATGTCAGAACTTCTTGGCTCCTCACTGACTGGCAAGTTTCAGCTCCTTGTCACATTACCCTATACAGAACATAACGGTTTGTCACACACAACATGGCGATGTTAACCATTTTTAACTTGACAGTTCAGAGGCATTAAGTATATTCACATAGTTATGCAACCAAAACCACCTTTTATCTCAGCACTTTTTCATCTTCCCGAACTCAAACTATGCACCAATTAAACAATAACTGCCATTCTACGAGTCGTCTAATATCAAGATTTTTTTTTTTTCTGCTGTTAAATTTCTTTCTTGAATTTCATTTTGAACCAAACTATGCTCAACAAGGCAAAGTCCACGCTCTGGAGAAAAAGGGAGTGTCCTTGAAGGTAGTCTTCATCAGCTATGCTGCCTTTCTCACAGGAACTTGTTGCTTCTTGGTTACTGACAAAACTCTTCCGTTGGAGATGGTAAGCAACACAGGTCCCATTGATCTTCTTTAGTTTGTGGTACACACCAAATGCTGAAGATGTAGGATTGGACCATCTTACAAACTAAAAAGACAATAGGGTAGGATTTGTACCTCCAAAATAAAACTCCCAGTTTCTAAATAAGACAAAATATCTAGTGATTAACAGTCAATTGATTTTTTTTTTTTGTACCAGGAATCAAACTCATGACCTCATGCTTTCCAGGCAGGCACCTGTGCCATTGAGTTATATCCCCAACCCTCTACTGATTTTTTAACTAAAATGCAGAACAGGAAAAATGTCTATGAAGCTCATAGAACTGCATTTCAGAGGTATGTAGGGAATGAAATAGAAGACTCAGTCCACCATCACTTAAAAACATGCCCCTAAGCCAAAGTCTCAATACAAACGACATCTCTTTTCCAGGGACCCTGTGGTCTCTGCTCAATGCACATTCTACTTCCTCTACCTCTTTCTCCTCAACTTACCTGTCTCCATGTGAACCATAGTGGTTTCTCTAGACTCCAAATCTATAAGACCTTCCATCCAACTATAGAGTCCACCACCAGTAGGATGAGTTTCATCTCATTTGTGCCCCAGAAATGGATTCTAATTGGTATGTCTGATCTTCCTTGAGAATAAAAGTCCTAGGTCACTATCCTCTATCCAACCAGGAAATCAAATACCCTTGAGTCAAGAAATCATCTCAAGTTCATTTAATTGTGCTAGAGAGGTATTAGGGATGGGAAGGTTAGAGGGGTTATGGTTTAGATCTAAAATGCCCTCCCTCAAGGTCTCAAGTGCTCAGAGGTGGGGCTTTTGGAAGGTGATGTGATCATGGGGGCATTATTCTTGTCAGTAGATTAATCCATGGGTCAATTAGCAATTAACTGTTCTGATAGAAGGTAGAGCTGGGTTGCAGCAGGTGGGTTAATCATCTGTGGGTGCTTTCCTTTGTAGTGTGTCTTTCATTGTGGCTCTTGCTTGCATTCTCTGCTTCCCACCCTCCATGAGGCAAACAGCTTTGCTTCACCATGCCCTTCCACAATTGAAGTTTCTGCCTTGGAGCCAGCATATCATGCACTGAATCTTCTGAAACCATGAGGCAAAGTACACTTTTCTTTAAATTGTGTCAGGTATTGCGTCCTCGTGACAAGAAAACTGACAAGGGTCATATATATAGTTTTGTGTTTAGTTGTCACCTCAAGGAAGGGACTTGGTTTAGGACTGAGAAGCTCATGTGCAAATGATATGCTGGAATAGTGATAATTTGGGAGAAATTTTTAACAGTTGTTATGATTATGCACTATGTTTAATTTTGTATACATTCATATAGCATTCATCTACTATGTCTCCAGTATCTCCTGGCTTAAGAGAAAAATGCCTGTTTATATAAAGAGAAAGGAAATACAAAAATGTGACAACATGAAAGAAATTATATATAGGGAAACTGGGAAAGACTGGGTAACTCTGGGATTTGCTTTAATATGTATGCTCATTCACATCCCTCTTACAGTTTAAAAAAAAAAAAGAGCTTATTTCTAAATGCCATGAATTAATGTCTTCTTTCTTTCAACTTCAGGCCACTTTGCTGGGCTTATACACTTTTCTCATCCCCCAAAAAACTAAGTTTCTTGAAGACAAAATTACATTGATCTTTGCATACTAATAACAATTAGCAGTGCAATAATATACCATGCACTGTGCTAGTCAATTTATATGTGCATTTCATCTAATCCTTATTAAAAAAAAACCTATGAAACACGCACTGTTGTCATTACCACTTAAAGACTGAAGCTCATAAGTTAAGAGTAACTCTGAATTCCAAAGGTAGTGAGATACAGTCTCTGCATTCAAACTTGATGGGGCTACTAGAGAATCCACCCTTCTGAACTCAATGCTATGTCCAAACCTAGGTTCAGGAGATGAACGAATGGGTGAAAAAAATCAATTTGGTGAGAAAATAAAAAAGGGCTGACTAAGAGAATATTTTAGTGGTCAGTGAGTTTATCACGTTAAAGCATGCTCCCAAATGAGGTCAAAGGCACACATTCACTATGTTTCAGTCTAGCTAAAACCTGGACCTCTACAGAAAAAGAAAATCCATCACTGATTCTAAAAGAATAAGGGCCATTTATATTCAAGGGAGGAAGGAAAGAAATAGCCATGTGGTCAGTATTGATTCTGTTTGTAAGGTTTCACAAAACTGAATTTGTGCAAATCAGCAAAAAACTAGTTTTAGAAACAATGGATCGGAAGGGTCATCTTTATATGAAAAAGATATTTCATTATGCACTAGAGACCACAGACGCCAGATTTTAGGAACTTTATCTGCCTCTAACTACTTGTCCTTCACAACTTTAAAAGCAAAGTCTTTTGAAAGAACAGAAGTCCTTTTGAAAAAAGACTTCGGGTTTGCCTCAAATTTCTTACTTGTTCCGACAATGAGAGTTAAGACAGGAGTGATGCCAAGCAGTCTGAAGTAAGGATTTTTACTACAAAAATCTGACCTTGTACAACTGTGGGTGGTAATGAGTGCAGGGGTAGGGGGAGTGGGGTGAAGGTCTCAAAGGATTGTGGAGAATCAGCAGTAACATTCAGCCACCAAACAAGTTTCAAAAGTCAACTAGGGACAGACCTTTGTACAGTTTATGTCCTGTGGGTCTGCAGTGAAGCATTTGGTGATGGGCCACGGATGCCCATTGGGTATGAGGCCAGAGAAAAGAGTAAGGATATGCAAGAATCCAGCAGGCCCTTCTGCAGTCACCTGTCACTGTACCTGACAGTAAACAAACACTAAAAGCCTCTGCTTTCCTTCAGCCGTCCTAGTCTGTATCGGTTCCCCTTTTAGCCAACTCTACCCTAGAACCAAAGAGGGAAGGAGACGCTGGGAAAAGTTCTCAATTTAACTATGCGGACCTAGTAGACAACCAGACTCCTAGAATACTTAAATACAGAATAGTTTAAAAATACTTAAAAATGATTACTCACATCTTTGGGGAAGACTGCACATTTTAATCATAATTATGTAATAAATATTTCATGTTATGTATTTTTTTCATATAATTAAAAATAAAAATGTAATCTCAAAAAGATGCTAAATAATTCAGACAAATGAGGATGTGATTAAACCTATGACTGAAATACGCTCAGAGAGTAACTCGAGGTCTTTAAACAAGATGTCCCAAGCGACATGTCACCTGACAACTAGTCCACAGCTGACATCACTACTCAACGTTCTATTATGACCTCTCATTTCAGGGTACAGATTCACTGCAACACCTCATAGGACTGGGGCTATAGCTCAGTGGTAAAGCATTTACGTAGTATATATGAGGCCCTGGGTCTAATCCCCACTACAAAAAAAAAAAGGCTCATAATATATGTTTCCCCAACAGAGATCAAGAGTATGACTCAGTGGATGTGAGGGCGATCTGACTGCGACATCTGTCACCCCACTAATCGCCAGGGTTGATTCGGCTGATCTGGCTGGCTAGGCAGATGTCCCCTTCTTCCCTCAACGATCCATGTGTGTCCCTCCCGAAGCTGCGCACTTGGTTGAACAGGACGACCACCCCCGATAGAGGAGGACCGTTCCTTGGTCAAGGGTGTACGAGTAGCTGCGCTCCCCTGCTAGGACCTCCAAACAAGCTCTCTAGAGTATGGCTCAGTGGCACCAGCACCTGCTTCAAGCACAAGGTCCTGAGTTCGATTTTTGAATATATAGATTCCTCCCCCCAACATCTTCCTCTCCTCAGTTAGACAACTTGGAAAATACACATACCATCTAAATAGTCACCTTACTGATACACATTTTTTAACATCCAGTGGTGCCCCCGCTCACTGTCCCCTGAAAACCCATGTTAGCTAAACCTGATTTGGGCCCAGCAGTGGGGAGAACACACCTAAGCTGCCTATCAGAACCCCTCCACACTGTGTATTATAGAGACTTAATGCACTGAACATAAAAATGGACTGTGTCACTGTGCCTTCAAAGGCCCAGCTGCGGTGTCACATTTACACTAACTAGATCAGATCCAATTCTTGAGCTTGTGTTCTGCACAGAGATGATTTATCTATGGCAACCTATTGCCAGTTAAACCAAATGGCACAATGTAATTTAAAGGATCTATTTTGAAAACCACTAGCAGTAGCCACATTTTCCTAAGTCAGCTTTTGCACAAATGCCTTTGGCTTGCTATTGATTGAAAGAAAGAAGAAAAGGGGAGAGAAAGAAAGGCATGAGAGAGGAACAGAGGGGAAAAAGACTCAATGCCCTGAATTCTAGATCTTCATGACTTCCTGTAAGTGGGAGCCAAGAAAAGACCCTTAATGGCAAGTTCCTCATAGCATTCAGGCTAGTACAGGCTTCTAGTCCCTGAGGATTGTGAGAGATTCATGAAAGACCATTGATAATTTTTCCAACAAACAGTTGCAACAATGAGCTATTCCAGTAGAAGAATGGCCATGACTCCCTGTGTTCTATGAGGCCCTCAGCAGCCAATAAAAAGCCAGTGATGGCAAACCTTTTAGAGCTTTCAATGATACAAACAGTCCACTGTAGCATGCATACCATATTTTGCTGGCACAGCCTAAGCCATAAAAAGCTTTTGGATCTCAATTCTTTGGATGCTGAAGGAGGTTCCAAACAGCAAGTCCCAAAACAGGTCAGAGGAAGCTTATTTCAAATTGAATTTCTTCAGTTTCCAATTCCTAGTCTTTAAATGTTTCTAGAGAGCTAACAAAAACAAGATTAATCCTCTCACAAAAACAATGACAAATTCCACACACGAATACTACAGACTTGTACTCTGGCACAGGTGTCATCCCATCCAACTTCTTCTCTTTTGCCAAGATGTTCTCTTTTGCGAAAAACCAGGACCTTTCATAAGCGTATTTATCTCTTTAATTTCAAATCTATAATTAGAGCCTATAACAAGAAGTACTAAGAAATAATTTCCTGTAAATTATTTTTATTTTCATCCACCTCACTAAGCTCTACTCAGGCAGAAATCAATTTTGATTAAAAAGATGAAATTATTCAATGAAATTATATTGGCCAAACAGGTCTTCATATTATTTCCAAAAGAAGAAATAATCCTCTCCTTTGCATTCTATTTATTTTGGGGTCACTTCTTAATTTTTTTTTGAAACTTTGGCTGGGGGCTGAATTAAAATTTTTTGCCTTGACCTAATTAAAATTTTAAATTTAAATTTTGAATTAGTCCTGATTTCCCAGTTCACCCCAAAATGCCAGTTTCTCCATGTTTCCATGTTGCTTGTCAAAATCACCAGACAGGAGGTCCTGGATAAGTCTATTTCATTGTTTTCAGCCAGCTTCTTTAAAAGTCTATTTCAATGTTCAGGCTGAGTGAATAGCTAATCAAGTGTTTCTAGGCAAAGGCCTCATTCAATGTACATATCAAACATCACTGCCACTGCTAACAATACGTTAATATCCATAACAAATTCATTATTCGGGAGTTAAATATATCCCCTCATATATTTTTCTCCTGTCAGCTTATCACAAATTGTTAGTGGAATTCAAGTCAACTCTCTGATAGTTTCAATGTAAGAGACAAAAAGCAAAATCCAGCCGGGGATTTAGTTCAGCGGCGTAAGCACCTGCCTTACAAGGACAAGGTCGTGAGTTCGATCCCCCATACCAAAAAAAATCCTGGGAAATAACCAGCAGCTTAAGTACAGGATGCTCTGAAATGGTACATCTTACTACAAAACAAAGGTGAAGCCTCACATTTAATGCTATACATTCTATTCCTATAGTTTAAATAAACAGGCTGCCAAACCATCAAATATCAAGCTCTCAAAGAACAATGCCCATTCTAGACTTCTGCTAGTAACTGGAAAGGTCAATGTTCACCTGAGGAGCAACAAGGATAAGATGTTGAGAGAGGGTAACTGTTTGCATATTTGTCCTCCATTTCCATGATCACCTTTACGTAGTCACATATAGGAAGCTGTGCTTCTCCATAGTTACCAGCAATCTTAATGAACTAACAGTGAATCCAGAAAAAAAGCCACATCTACATCCAAAGTTTGATGAAGGTATACACTGCCATTGTACCAAACAAGAATTATTTCTTTTTAAGTGGAGAATGCTAATAACTGAATGTCATAGTAAGCAGTGAAACAATGAAAGAAGAGTTTTTGTTAGGTGACTTGTAAGAATATTAGAGCATCTTAACAGTTGAGCATATATGGGTAATATAACATGGAAGGCAAACTGGGCGCTTTAAGAATACACAGCTGGTGCTATAAAAAAATATGCAGCAGCCAAGTGCTTTGAGAATTATAAAATGATGTTACATCAAGGTCAGGAGTCCTGGTACATAGGTTTTAAATTATTGCAATACCCTATACCAAAGTCCTATAAAGGGATGAAAGGCACTTCATTACAACATTGGAAAAGCAAACTTAGGTGATTCTGAGATCAGTAGGTACAATTTGTATGGTTTCTTCAGGTTTATGTTAACTGTACATACTAGGCTAGTATGGTCAGAGGTGAAAGACTATTTCTTGGAAAATTAATGAAGTAACAATGGAAAATGAACCTTCAATCCTGCATTTACAGGATGCCACAGTAAAGGTCAATAAAGTAAAACATTTATTTTTCCCTTTCTGAAGTCAGGTAATTTAAGTCATATCTCCTGTGGTGTATTCAAGGAAAATAAAACAACAAAATAAAATCAAGTACTTTCCATTTAAAGACCAGTTGCCAAATCATGAGTTATGTTAAATGAGCATCTCATGTTCTACTTATAGTTCTCTTAAACTATAATACTCTTTAACGTTACACTAGCTTTTACCTTCAAAATTTTTATTATCAATACTCTAAAATTACAATATTATCTATTAGTTATTTATTAAAGCTCTGACCTTACAATAAACTCGTTTTTTACTTCAGAATTTTTCTCAGTCATGACATGAAATGCTTCTCAACTAAGAAGCCAGTGCCCTACAACAACCCAGGACAAGGTCTGTAGGTATCCTTTAAAAACAAAAGCATTGTTACATGGCACTGATCAGGAGGCAAGTGCCTTTGTACTAAATGGTTCAACTGGTGTTTGTAGCTCCTAGTGTGGCAGATTTCTTAGTGCTAGTTCCAAAGCAAGACAGCCAGGTACCATTTTGAAAGGAAACTATTGTAATTAGTCCTGTAGCTTATATTGATATTTTCCCAAGCAAAAGATAGGCTACCCAGTGTCACTCAAAGACTGAGGTGGGGGAATCAAGTGAGAGAAACTTCTTGCTTCCCAAATAACAAGAACAGTTAGGATTTTAATGTATCTTCCAGGTACTATTAATATATTCACATATTTTCATGAGGGAAAGAAAAACTGCAGTTTTCACCCTTACAAAAGACCTAACATATCAAACAACTGCCATTCTTTTTGCAATGGAGGCTGATAACCTACTAGAACTGAAGTGCTTGGCTTGGCCACTCCATGGCACAACCTTGCTGTCACTGAGACACTTGTAGCACTTGTAGCTTTGTCCCCTCTCCTTCTACATCTTATTAACTACATCTGACGCTGAATGGGAATGGATTCATTCCAGGATAGGAATTATCCTTTCAATTTTACACAAGTTTATACAAACTTTTCAAATTCAAAATGCATATGTAAACAGATACTGCACAAGCATAAATGGGAATAATACTTAAAAAATGAAGAGTGGAGAAAGAAATACAATGAGGTTCAAGTATGCAGTTTTATTTTAAAATATGTAAATGGCAAAACACTGAACATTTTAAAATCTAGATGGTAGTTTTATGGGTTTGAGTTTGGTTTTTTCTGAATTTTTAAAATAGTTGATTTTTTTCCTAAGGATTTACTGGCAACAAGTGTGGTGGCACATATCTGCAACCCCAACACTCGTGAGACTAAAGCAGGTTGCTGGGAGTTTGAGGCCAGGCTGGACTCCATGAGTTCAAGACCAACTTCAACTACATGGCAAGACCCTGTCTGAAAGAGAAGAGAAGAGAAGAGAAGAGAGCAGAGAGAGAAGAGAGAGAAGAGAGAAGAAGAGAGAAGAAGAGAGAAGAAGAGAGAAGGAGAGAAGAGAGAAGAAGAGAGGAGAAGAAGAGAGAAGAGAGAAGAGAGAAGAAGAGAGAAGAGAGAAGAGAGAAGAGAGAAGAGAAGAGAGAAGAGAGAAGAGTGAAAAGGGAAGGGAAGGGAAGGGAAGGGAAGGGAAGGGAAGGGAAGGGAGAAAAGAAAATAGAATATACTGGCATATTTCATAGTTAGGAATCAAAATTACCTTAGAACCACATTAATTTATTAAAAAGAAAAAATCCAAAACAAAAGTCAGTTGCTCGGTATCAGAACGATGGATTGAATATTTTTCATCCAAAGAGAACAGACTGATACCCAGCTCATCCTGAAAATACTTTCATACTTTGTTCATAACCCCATAAGCTAGCTATTATCTTCATGAGGAAAGTAAAATAAGGAAACCAAAACTCAATTTGCCTAGTGACACAAAGAGTAAAGCAGTAAAGTCAGGATTACAAGTTAGATTCACCATGCCACATCATACTGCCTAATTAGACAAGCTAGCAAATTTTGAAAGAGTGATAGGCTATGTGGTTGACGAGGGTTGAAGATCTGACACGGTACTATGCACAGTCCTCTTCACTTCTACAAGTTTCTCAGAAAGCTGCACATCCAGACTGTTTTTCCTAGTGCCTAGCTTGTTCCAGTGCATGCATTAACCAGTTAGGTGACATCAGATATAAGAACAATCACCAACCTTAACCTACACGGTGGTGGCTAAAGGACCAAACATTGGCCAAATTCTTGAAAACAAAATGCAACCACATTATGGCATATAACCATCTATTGTACTATGATCAAATTGTCTATTTACCTGTCAATTAGCCACAAGCCCTGCCCAAAATTCAAAATCTAGGGCCAGGGATTTAGCTCAGTGGCATGAGCGCCTGCCCGGTAAGCAGGTTTGATCCCCAGTACCAAAAATAAAAAATAAACAAATTTAAAATCTAATGTGAGAAGGGAATTTATTTATTGATCATCAAATTCTAACTAGGTGGCCATTAAAAATAAGACCAAAAAATTATAGTCAAATCTTCATGCTGTATTATCAAATAGCATACTTGTATAACTCAAATTTTATAAAATGTTATACATGGTACTAACTAGTCCTAGTCTTCAGGAGCATCTCGCAATAAATACATAGGTATCTACAGCCCTTCATTCTGGAACAGCCAGTAGGGCAAGGACCCATAAAAGCAGCAGCTGACTTAAAAAATTTTCATCAGCCATGTGGAGTAACTCTCCATGTTGTCACCTGTATTGCAAATATGAAGTCACCATTTTTTGCCCTCATAATGGGATTTTCATGGTCAGACTCCTCTTGGTCACGGTCATAAGAATCCAGGCTTCAAATGTTAAAAGGTGTGACCTGGCACCCATTACCTCACATACACCCCAAATATTCCTCCAAAGCAAATGTCATGCAGGCCATATGGCTTATACTACAAGTCCCATCTATCACCTCAAAAAAAAATTTTTTTTCAAATTTTTCCACCCATACATTTTCATGTGGTGAACAAAGCTTTTATTTAAGGAGAAATAGCACAGAAAATCTTGAAGGATGGATGTATAAAATGTTGAAGGAGGTATCTCATACAAAATGAGTTAAGTTCTGAAGACCTAATATACAACATGGTGTCTATAGTTAATAATGTACTACACCCCTGAAATTTACTAAGTATATCTTAGTATTCTTACCATACACAAACGAAAAGGGTAATTATATAAGATGGGTATGTTAGGTCACTTGCTACTGGTAATCCTTCATGATGTACATATATCAAAACATCACAATATCTAATTTTAGAAAAACTTAAAAATATCTATATACTTTTTACCAAACATATGCACATACATGGATATACACGCATATGTACACATATAAATATACACAGAATGTGTCAATTAATTTCAATGAAGCTGGAAAAAATTTATCCCCTTTATACCTGTTTTAACAAAGGGCAGAAGTATTTGTGAGCTGCAACAAGGGATGAAATGCTTCACAGAAAAGGGGACTTTGTGTAGAAACATTCAAGATTCAAATTAAAACGTGACGAAGCAATTTAGGAAAAGGAAAAGCCCAAGCACACTGACACCTGAGGATGAACAGGTGCTTCTGAACCATAAATAGCCTCTCAGGATACCAGAACTCCAGTGATTTCTGGAAATAAAAAAGGTAAAATGACAGGGATAAAAATATAACACAACAAAAACAGAGAACAGACCTGGATCAAAGGAATTTGGGAGTTACTAAGTTAACCAATTTATAAGGACTTCTTTAGCACTGCAATTCTCCAAGCTCTCAGTAAGCTAATGGGCATGCAGTCCCTCAGGTGAGAGAAGGGAACTAAACTAGTCTTACTTGACCAGATGGCTTTCTTCACTGAACATGAAAATGCGTGAGGAAACACTATAGTTTAATAAAGACAAAATAGTAAGAGCTTTAAATGCCAAGGCCAAATGGGTAGTTTGGCTCCAATCTTTATAATAAAGTCTAGATTTCCCACGAAGAAAGGATGACCTGCTAACATATTTTTTAAAGTTTCTATAGTGAAACTCAAAACCAGGTATTGCTGCCACTGTAACACTCCTCTCTAATCTACTTAGAATTTCCAACAAAGGTCTGTTCGTATTCTGAGAAACCTTAAAATCAGTCGTCCATTCCCAGTGATCTGAAGCCTCCACAAGAAGTATGCCTTCTGAGGAAATTACTGAAGGGTTACAACAAAACTAAGAACAAAGGATGATAAATAGTTCTTCAAAAATTAGCTGGGTACAGTGGTAGATGGAGTGCTTCATGGAAAAGTGGGCCTTGAACAGGACCACGAAAGACTCACAGTGTAACTTGAAAGAGCAATCTATACAGAAAAGACGCCTCTTTGCTACTTGACAGGCGGAAGCAGAAAGATCACAATTTGAAGGCCTGCCTGGGCAACTTAATTTAAAAAAAAAAAAAAGGGAGAAATAGTTTGTGAGAGTGTTGCCTAGCATGTGTGATATCCTGAGTTCAATCCCCAGCACTGCAATCAACTAAAGAAATCTTGCAAAAGTCCTGAGCAACTGCTGCAAATTACAGGTGGCAATGCATGTGTTATAAAATTCAGTTCAGGGCACCATAACCAGCATTTAAAAGAAAACACACACCAGATACATCACATACAAGAAGGGCAAATAATGTTTTATGAATGATTTATTTGTATTTGTTATACACAGTATATTGACTTGTGTTCTGGACTGTGGTTCAAAACTTATTTCCTACTTGGCTTACAAATAAAAACATTAGAAAACCACTCCTGTATAAGACAGAGAGCTTGGGCTGGAGGCTGCAGCATTCACTGAGAACTGTAGCAGTGGGAAGAAAAACAAGCTAAACAGAAGCAAGACTTAAAGAGTATGAATGAAGAAAACCAATAAAAATGCCAAGGTAACCACATCTGGGAAACTAGGGAGAAAGGTAGCTATGAAATAGTAGCAGTAGGAAGGAAAAAAAAACCTAAACAGAAAAGACAAAGAATATGAACAAAGGATACCAATGAAAATGCCAGGGTAACTATAATCATTAACAGGTACACAGGGGAGACAAGGAGGTACATTTGCTTTCAGAAAAGAAGAGGCCACCCAGTGGAAATCCAAAAAAGCTTTCCCACACAACTTTTTAAAAAGTCCACAACATAGCTTTAATTTGGTCACTTTTTAACAGTACTGTATTTTTTGTTATACAATGCCTTTAAATTTAAACTGTCCTCAACAAGGTGGTTGTAACATTTAAGAGCATATAATCACACTAAAGAACCAATACCATCAGTTAGTCCCTGGCTATTACATTATTTACCATCCCAAGGGCTTCATTCTGATTTAGCACTTGATGGATAAGTCCAGAACAGGCTGTCATTTGGCTCTCTGTATGTGGACAATGATTTCATAAGCACAGAGATGCATGACCTAAGTGTGCTCCATGGCACTGGCACCACTAGGAAAGCATCACACCAAAAGGTACCCCAAGGTTGCCACACTCTGTGCCGGCCCTGAGGGAAACTACAGTTTGGCTATAGATCCCTGCTGTCCACCTAGGGGGCACAAGGGAAAGACTTAACGCCAACAAATCACTTTATCCAGGGCTGTATCCTCAACATATATCAGAGTAGACATAATTAAATGAGACAGAGTAGACTTGAAAAGTAAAATGTTACCTCCAATGCACCTATGATGAAAAGTTTTGTTTTACAGAAGCCATTTTATGAATAAATTACATTAATTACCAATACTTAAAAACATCCAACATTTAAGGGTTCTGATTTCTGATTTATTAGGCAGCAGGAAAATAAAAGGTTTAGATTATGCTACAAAAAGAGCCCAACTGCTCAGAAACACCTGGGCTTGCTTGGGAGGAGGCAGGGAAATTCTTCAGTTACTGCACAAGGGTACAAAGATTTCTCACCTTAAACAAGGTATTAAAGAATACAAAGACAAATTTCTTATAAGACAGAACACAGAAAAATTCACAAACTAAACAACAGGCCCATAATAACTATAATACATCCCTTAGGGGATTAAGCATGTACTTGTAGGAAACAAACAAAGCTTTCCATAGAGAAACCACTTTCACGAGATGATTAGGTGGACCTGCAATGAAGAAAATACATTTCAAAAGATGTGTTCAGACATACACTAATTTTTCACTAAAATACTTTAAAAAGTATAAACAAATTCTTCTCTATATCAAAAGAACTTTTTAAAAATACACATGGATAAAATAAATGTCATCAAACATCTAAATCCTATACAGAGACATACACTTGCAAATAATATAAATTAAAAATAAAACATGACAACAAAAACACTATGTGGAATTATTCTGACTGGGCCAAGCTAAGTTTGCATTCTGCTTTAAGGCATTACACTGAAATGAATCTCATTCTCACTATAATTTTTTTCTTTTTAACCTTAATCACCAGCGGCTGGACAACTGAAATGGACATGAGAACTATATAAATGTCAGAGAAATATGTAAACCTCATTAATGTTTCCAAAAATTCATTTAGAGATAGAAACAGGTCCAAATAGATGCCTGTCTAAATGTACTGCAATTACGTTACAATTATTTTTCCAAATACACAGATATGCTCTGTCTTTTCTCAGCTAATTACTGACTCAAACAATTTGCCCTTCTGGGATCAATTGTTTGCTAATAAATAATTGTTTACAGTCACAAAATGATGTTAGAAGGTTTTCTTATTAGTTTTCCTTCTGCACCCTAATAAGATTGAAAACTAGCTGATTCCCAAGAGTCTAACCTTAACCTCGCTTTGTTTAACAGCCCAGGAAATGATGAACCATCTGCTTCAGAAAATAATGGACGGCCAAGAGGAAATATTGTTTAATTGTAGATTAACCTCCTCATGAGGCAGTCTGAAGCAGCTTTAGAATTGGCAACTATAACAAGCAAAAGAAATAAATGGTTCAAGAGCCTTTTCCTCTACCATTTAAGGTCCAGAAAGAATGCAAAGAGATTTTTATTACCTCTATTTATTTACAAACATTTATTTCCACAGCGGAAACAAAACCTGCAAGGTCAAAACTGACTCTCAAAAGTAGTCACTGCCTTCTAAATTTGTTTGCCGAAATACCTCTAATGCAGCAAATCATCAAACTATCTCATGCACTTAAGAAACTGTTTAATTTTTTAAAAAAATCAATAAAAACCTCTTTTCCATTATTTTCAAGTTCTTATAATACTAAGATTAATAATTTCCCTGGTTTCTCTGTTAATAGTAATAAATCCACCATTGGGGAGTACAAATTGTTTTAATATCATCAACATGGCACTTAAGTAAATGAAATCTTGTCAAGTACATGGTGACCTACAAGTTCAAAAGAAAAAAAGAACAGCATGAGATCAAAATGGCCGGCCAGGACAAGAGATACAAAAGTGACAGATTAAATGCAAATACAGCCTTTTATTCAACAGGCTTCATATGCTAAGGTCTTTCTAAAGAACAGCCTGTAAAAGATTGTATGATATTGAATATTTAATATTGTCCCCTCACAGGGCCTCCACCAATTTAGCAAGGGTATGAAATCAGTTTAATACAAGGAAGTGTGGGAGTCCTCAAAACATTCAGTAATTCCACAAATATTTACTGAGGACTTCTTTCAAGAGCCTACATGGCAGACAGGGAACAGACAAACAGGGGAAGACATTTCACAGTGTAAAATGTACGTAAGTATCAATCTACCCAGAAGCCTGGTAGAGATAATTAAGTAGAAAGCTTTGCTCTGTTGGTAGCGAAAAATGTAAATGGTTCTTTTCAGTCAACAGTTACAACCAAGAGCCATTTATGAAAATTTCAAGACTAAGGAAATTCACTATTCTAGACAAGGCCATATTATTCTAGGTTTCCAGTAAGACCTGAAGGTCATTCACTTTGTGTAAATATTATAGAAACAACCTCTGTAGAGAGGAAAGATTTTTGGCAGTTCAAATTCTTAAATATCTTAAATAGAATTTACTAAAATAAATTATTCTTGAATTCCTCAACTTAATTTTGAAGCAATGAGCTGGTAATAACTCCAGACTTCAAATAATAGAGCCTATTCAAGAAGAATAAGAGTTTGACATTCTTCTCTACAAAACAACTAGGCACAATTTTATCCATCAGACGTCTATCAACCTACGGATATTGAAAGCTTGGGAGAACAAGATAAAATCAACTCCAACCCTAGAGTCAGCTGTAATATCCAGCAGGCATCAACAATGCTATTCATGAATTTAGAAAAATTAATAAATCCTGGGTTGAATGCAAGAAAAGGCTCAAATACAGGTGAAGCATACTCACTTGGGTTTTGTTTCTGCATCTGTCACTTGGCGAATGAAGATACCATCTTCAGGATGTTCCGTGTCATCCATTTCATACATATATGATGATGCTATTGCAAGCGTAGTCCCATCATTGCTGAAGGCAAGTGATGCGATGCTGGTGGGGTACCGATGAAACTGGCACAGTCGCTTCTTGTTAAATGGGTCCCAAATATTTACAAATCCATCAGAACCACCTGCAGTAAAATCATTATCATCAGATCCAGAAATAACTATTACCATAACAGCTAAATTTTAAACTTGCAGAAGTTACATTTTGCACAAGTATTTTTCCCTATTTTTAAAAAAAGCAAACATTTTTAAAATAATTCTGCCTAACATCAATGGTATTCAAATAATTTTTAAAATTTGCTAGTCTTAATAATTATATATAGGTTAGCAAACCATACTTTACCTGTGGCAAATGTATTGTGGATATTATGAAAGGAAATGGCATTGACTGGGTAAATCTGCTCAATATTATTTTCTTTTAGTCTGTGACATTTGAAGGCATACTTTTTCTTCTGCACCTCAGGGCTTGGGTCCAAGTATTCAACTGCCACTCGGCCTTCAATAGAGCTTAATACATAACCCTGCCAAGAGGGAACCAGAGGACAAAAATGGTAAACGAATTCCAACCACACTGAAGATGATTATTTCAGAAACAAAGAGAAATTACAGCTACATTTTAACAAAGTGTTTAAATGTAGCCTATTCAAGAAGTTATGTTTAACAACATAACTATGACAACTCCAAAAATTTAGTTACAAATATTAATACTTGCTTATGAGACATAAATCTGAAATGGATATGAGAACTATATAAATGTCTCTTGCTTGTACCAGTACTTTAAACATTACAATAAAAAAATCTACTTATTTTGTCACACTTGAACAAGAATTTTTAAGTGTTTTAGTATCATTCATCTCCTATCCAGAAGAGGACTCGAGTTTCTTCTCTCAGTTAAAATGTGTTATTCTATGTTGTAGCCTCTTCATCTCTAACAACTACAAGCACTGTTTCCTTTGCCGAGAGCATCAGTAATCCAAACTGATCTGAACACCAATCTTCCATCTCAGTTGTTCTGCCTCTCACGTTTACTACTTGTCAAGTTGGCACAAAACACAGACTTTTGGGAATGATCAAAAGTGATTTACAGTTTCAAACCTTTTTTCTTGCCTTTCAAGTGACAATATGATTTTTTTAAAAAAGTAACATAATTTGCTGAATATGAAATCTATTTTTATACCTTTTTTTAATCCTTCAACATATGAAAGTCATCTCCTAAAAACTGTTCTCAAAAAAATTTAGTAAAACCCTATTTTAAACTTTCACTATGAAGTAGAGACAGTCCTACAGAAATGTGTAGATATAAATGTAAAATAATTTTTATAGTGCAAGCATATTTTAATCACATACTGTATTTAATATCTTTAATTTCACATAATTCCTATCAATAAAAATTTACAAATCTGGAAAAAATTGTGATCATCATTTGAGATAAAGAGCCAAGAATAACTCGACATTACTGCTTTTGATTCCACAATCACTAAAGGACAGCCATGATTTAAAACATACCTGCTGTTTTTAATGACTTTTCTGCTTAGAAAATTCCAGTTGCAGCTAACATACCAACAACTCCCCCTTAAAACTGTAAGGATTAATAATAGGAGGTAATTCACTAATAAACCTACTAATCTCTTTTAATGTTGACAGAAGGAGACCCACCGTGTAAATCAAGAGTTAGTCATTAGATGAGGAGCACTGCCTTACTAGCCAAAATGGAGTTTGTTTTTTCAAAATCAAAGTTCTATTGTCAGATGGAGGAAATCACTCTATTCAGGATTACAAAAAGGCAAAAAAAGAGAATAGGAAATTCTTTAAGACTTAAGTTCCAAGGGCCAGGGATACAGCTCAGTGGCACAGGTCCCTGCCTGGCAAGGACAGGGTAGTGAGTTCAATCTCCAGTATCCTGCCCCCACCCAAAAAGACTACATTTCCAGACTTAAATTTTAATTTACTGGTTTGTAAACTGAAATATCGGCAAAACTCTTTGATAACTTTAAACCTAAGAAGCATCCTGTCATTTGTTCACCAAGATCAACAAATTAAGACTTTATTCAATCCGCTGAGTGATCCTGTGAGCATGATTTAACTTCTCTGAACATGAACCTCTTTTCTAAAATAAGGGTTAATATATTATCTTTTAACAAAGAGTATCAAAATACTAAATGAAAACATACTTAACAGCAAATTCTAAGTCACTATTCCAAATGAAAACTTTAAAGACGATAGCCAAATTATTACACAACACTGTATTATTTTCAACTTCCAGAAAAGTGCAGAAAGGTTAGGTCAGTACCTGCTTGTTTGGAAACGCTCGTATGCAACGAGTCTGGTATTTCAGGCTGGATTCTCTGCGCTGCTGCACATACCCCATGTTCCGCAAGTCCCACACTAACACCCTGCGGCCTGCTGTGCCTACAATCAGCCGGTCTCCGGACACTGAGAGGGTGTATACCTTTCAGGAGAGATCAAAACTTGCTAAAGCCCATCTACTTTATGAAAATGGCATATCACTCCCAAAAGAAATCTATCTAATCATAAAACCATTAAAAAGTTACCTTGATCAGGCTTCCAAACACAAGTATGAATTTTAAGATTCTACAGTTATGCAAACCAAGTAATTCATTAAAAAAAAAAAAAAAAACAACAACCCAGCACACCCAGGATATTCTTACTTTACCCGATGTCCAAAAGAAGTACATTCTAATTCTATAAAAGCACTTTTGAAAACCTAATTTTTTCTGGTGTGTTTTTCTTTTCTTTTTTGTATTGAAAACCTAACCAATTTGCCCTAACCTGTCTGTTTCATTTAGAGACAATATAAAAGTAAAAAAAAGAAAAAAAACCTCAAAAAAGAGATAATAAAGCTATAAAATTCAAGAATCTTTCAGTAACGTGGTTTTTCATAAAAGAGTAATTTTCAAAGTTATTTTTCTATGACTACCTTTTGGAAGATTTTATTTTACAACTCTCAAAAGCTTGACTTTTTACCAGATGTTAGACTGAATAAATAAGCCTTCCAAGGGAAAATGAGGCAGCCTCATTACCTTGCTGTTTAACTGCTTTTGGTGGCACACAAACTCAAAATTTAAAGAAAAGAATAGTGACCTGCCCTATGATAAAGCTAATTCTTGCACCCTTACATTATACTAAACATTTATGACAAAAGTTCATTTTTAGGGAAAATTTTAAAAAGCATTTTACTCCCTAAAAATGTCTATTATTTCTCTCATAATGCTCTTTCTGTAACATTAAAATTTCCACAAAACAGAAATATAATAAACCTTAGAACTTCCTGCAAGCAAAACACTTAGTTTAAAAAAAATACAATGCTACTGGTCACAATGCTACTTATAAACCAGAAGTACCAAATTCATGAAAAAGGAAGCAAAAAAAAAAAATTTCCCTGAACACTTTACACGTCATTTAAAAAAAATTATACTTAAGATCCAGAACTGATTATTATTTCAATTAATAACTGATTCTAATCTAACTTGGTATATTCAACCCTGAAAAATTACTATAAAAAAAATGCAGTGGGAGCTGAGGAAGTAGCTCAGTGCTACAACTCTTGCCTAGCATGAGTGAAGCCCTGGCTTTCATCACCAGCACATGGAAAAAATAAAATAAAATAGGCGCCATGGTACACTAAGACATCTCTGTAACACTCGATAATTAAACCATATGGTTAACTACTAGTATTTAACTACCAACCACCACGCAAAAAACTAAGCTAGGTTACCAGTGCTACAAAAGCAGTCCTTCAATCTGGTTTTAAAATTCAAATATAAGAATTTAAAAGACTGAAAATAACTTATTTAGTGTGTGCAGGTCTAAATGTAAGAAATATTGTAAAATCTATCATAGTGTACTTAGGAAGCAAAATGTTTCCAGGAAAATGAAGTTAGTCTAAGATGTATGAAGTACCAAACTTAAAAAATACACAATTCAGAAAAAAATCAAATTATAATTGTACAATCATATTGAGAACTTTACTTAAATTTTTACTGTACAGGTGACATACAAGCTTCTAATACTGCTTTGTATCCCAAAGGATCATAAATCAAGTGAAACCACTGTCATGCTACTGACTAGGTACATGCATTTATCAAAGAAAGTATTAAAAAGGATGACATAATGAACCTTGCTGAACCAATAAGCAGCTTGATTCAGTGTGCCTGTCCCATTATATGATATTCTGTCAGCAATATATCACAGTTCTTAACATGTTACATACAACCATAAATCAAAACTAGAAACAATGCAATTATTTTATTCTGAACGAAGGTCTTGCCAGGAGTAGATTCAACTGTGATATGACAAAAATAATGGCTCTTTGGATGCACTACTGTATATAATGATGGCTAACAGAAACTGAATAGTATATTTACATTGAGGAAACAGATTTAAGTGAAAGATACCTTTACACTGCTAACACAATCAATCTTCAAAATTAACACCTGATAAAGTCTGAGGAGGTATAACAACAATGCCAAATTATACTTTCATAATACAAATCAAAAGGCTAAAATAAAAAGTTTCAGTTTTAAAAAGTTCCACTCACTAATAATCTTCAAACTACATTTCTCAGTATTTATATACAGGATGTTATAACAAAAGTATACAGTGAACATTAAATTTTTAAGAATTCAGTACAGTAAAAGACACTGCCATTAAACCCCACAAAATAGTCCCTCTCCCTTCACACCATTAGCCCACTGCCCTTGCCAATTCCTGAAGCAGTTCTGAAAGCCCTCTTTCTTGTCTCTAGGTGGGATAATGAAAAATACAAGGCAGGCTGCTGCTGCTGCTGCTGCTGAGTGCCATCCAACAGAAAAGCAAGCTTGTTATGATGCGTTCTCATCCACCTGGTTCTCAGCTGGCATCTAACACTGTGCTATTTCTGGCTTTTCCCCAAAGTCAAAATGTCCATGAAAAGTGAATGTTTTGATCAACTCAGGACATCAAGGCAGCTGTGATAGTGCAACTAAAGACACTCATGAAAGAGGACTTCCAGAACTGCCCCAGAAAGTTGCAAGAACAATGGACTAAGTATCTTTGAAGCAAAGGAGACTATTTTGAGGGGGATTAATGGTAATGCAGCTTTAATGTAATAAATTTTTAAGGTTAAATACTATTTTTTTAATCATAGTACACAAAAGGAATGACTAAGAACTAGTGAATCTATAAAACTAGTGGATTAAAAAAAAAAAATCACAGTAAAACACACTGCCAAGAACAATGGGATAAGGGTTTCAAAGCAGGTGGGAATATTTTGAGGGGGAGTAATATTAATGCGTATTTTACCATAATACATTTTTTTCCGGGGGTGCGGTGGTGGGGGTGGGTTCTAGAGACAGGGTCTCTCCATGTTGTTCAGGCTGGCCTTCAACTCCCTACATAGCATAAGCTGATCTCAAAACTCATATCCATCTTCCTGCCTCAGCCTCCTGGTCTGAGATTATAGGCATGCACCTCCACACCTGGCAGCAATAAATTTTCTATTTTAAACCTTAACTCTATCTTTTCAATCACATTTGTGATCATACCCATAAACATATACAAAGTAAAAGCCAGAGAACACAAGGTATCTTTCTTGCTAAATTTGAAATAACTCAATTTCACCAACTGTTAACTCAAATGAAACCCTGGGGTAACAAATGAAAATGAGTGATGCTCCATCTTATTTTCTTGTTTGGTCGCTTCAAATCCATTTTAAGATAACTGATGAGTTTTTGTTACATGACTTCTCTGAAAACGTAGTGAGCGGTCACTCAGTCCTGAGATTTAAACATTAACAATACATACACACATGTTCATTTACACCTGTGCTCTCTAGTATGCTTGTAATAACTGACGGAAAACAGATGACCCAAATCCTAGTTAACTTCCTTTATTTCAAAGCAATTCTACATGGCTGGGTTTATAAAATAGACACTGTCAACATTTAATCTCTAAATTAAACAGCATATTCATCAAACACACATTGAGACAAATGACCTCATGGACCATAATTCTTCCGATAAATTTTAAGACCCTACCTTTTCAGGCTGAGAGAAGGTCCCAGCATTACAGGGAGTGCGGGGATCCCACAATTTAACTGTCTGATCCCAACTTCCAGTAACCATCACATTCACTTCTGGACAGTATTCAACACATCTAATAGGGGCATCATGGGTTCCAACAAGGTTTTCTATAGAAAAAAAAATAAAAGAAAAAAAGATCTTTACTTCTACTAAACAAAGATTCCTCAACTGTAATGATTCTGTTCCTCCAACTCCATGAGACTATCTGCATCCAGAAAAATCTGTAACTACAAAAAGTTATCCATTCTCCTCTGTTCACCTTACAATGTACAGTTCAATTTATTGGCATGGAATGTATAAAAACGATCTTGAATTTCACATTACATTAAAATGGTGGCAGGTCTACTATCATCCTCCCTGAAGTACAAGCTTCTTACCAGAACTCTGTACCTCTACATTCATCTAGTACAAGGTCTGATACACATTAGGTGTTCAAACAAAATCTGTTGAGTAGATAAATGAGTGGAAAACTCTACTCTTTTGGATCTTGACTACACGCATCTTCCCATTTAACCAACACTTGCAAGAGATTTATTTATGTGGTTACACAATTATGAAAGTTGAGGATGAGAGTCTTACCTTCACTTGGTTTTCATGGCAAGTCAAATTTCCAGTATATAACTTCTTTCCTACCAATTTCAACTTCCACAATATTTTATTTATTCATTCATTAATGCTAAATGTGTACTATGTGCTAAAATACATACAACCTGCCAAGCATACAAGAATAAATAGTATATGGTCTTGAATTTCAAGAACATTACCTTTTTAAAAATCATTTTAAAAAGGGAAGTAGTGTGGTACCTTGGTTCACAAATTTAGTTCATTCCACAATCCTGGGAAAAATAGACACTTTTGTGTTCAGACAAAAAGATGTCTGTAGTCATCTCCATCATCTCATGTAGACTTTGCAAACAAACAAAAAAAATCTTGCCAAACTGGTCACAAACAAAAGTATTCGTGAACCAAAGTACTAATGTATCTCCTGAGGTTTGGCAATGACCTTCAGAGAAGCAGCAACTAATTTTCTTAAATCAGTCTACTAAAAAATCTTTTAAGTCTGCCTTAACCAAGTTTTCATGTAAGCAGAATCTAAACCTGCAGGCTAATTTATTACCTGGGGCAAAATACTGACAAACAAAACCAAATACAAGCAATTAAAAGTTACTTAAGAATGTGACTTTCATACAAAAGCCTCTTCTGATTAGATGCTTGTTTTTTGTTTTTCTTTTTTTCTTTCTGTTTTTTGACAAACTGTACCATCCTGCCATCCATTCTTTTGCTATCCAACCTGGCCTCTATACCTGGCCATCTCATTCAAGTATACTTATGTCTAATGTAATGACATTCAGAGAACTCTCATTTGGGTTCTCATTTCAATCTCTACTCTGTGCGAATGTTATAAAAACGTAAGTAAGTCATTTTGTATCTGAGATTCTTAGAAATCACTTCCTTCCAAATGCAATGACCTATACTCTACTGCTACATAGCAGGACTGACATAAACATGATAGGCCGTTTTATATTTGCTTTTAACATATTTTCCTTCAGTTTAAACTGAATTAGTTTCTGAAAAAGACAATCCTAAAACACCAGCACTGTCCTGGAAAAACTTATTGAAAGCCAAACCACTACTTCTTCCTCAGGACAAGGTAAAGATCAAATAATTACATTACATAAACAAGTAAGACAATGCTCAAAATGGGCTCCATTGTAAAAATGTTTAGTGACCAATGAACTAATCATTACCATTTGAACAAAAGAATCCTACATATACAACACTTTCACTTGCTCCTATGTGATTCAGCACTTCACTCTTCCTACATAAATGATTATACCTTAATATAACCTTAATATACCAGGGGAGAAAAACTGGTAAAAATGTGGTATTACCTTGATCAGTATTCAAATCATGCATTTTCAACTGATGGTCTAATCCCCCACTCCATGCATGCGTGGGATCCTATAAAATAAAGTTTTATAGTTTTAGAAAGCATTTCAAAATTCCCATTTAATTCATATTTCTCCAGCCAACTATTCAGTTTATCCCCAGGAT
This sequence comes from Dolichotis patagonum, assembly GCA_004027295.1. Taxonomy (NCBI): domain Eukaryota; kingdom Metazoa; phylum Chordata; class Mammalia; order Rodentia; family Caviidae; genus Dolichotis; species Dolichotis patagonum. Next base: position 59,089 of record PVJX010004922.1, read on the forward strand.
AATGTTCACTCAGCACACCTATGCAAAACATCCCACAAAAGTAATCGGCAATTTGCGAGGACTGCTTTATGCTGATGACGCCAGTAGCTGAGAGCAAACAGGCATTCCTTTTAAACGTTCCTTTTAAAAAGCAGCCGAATTAGTCTTGCTGCAAATACAAGTATCCTACGTCCAGAAAGGTTACAAGATTACTCCATAAACCTGACCTTGAAAAAGCACACTGAGATTGCATGTCTCCAATCCCAAAATACACATTTAATTCACAAAAACCATACCTACTGCAAGGCAGATACAGTACTCTACAACAGCTAAGGAGTCGTCCAAATATTCCCCGTACAGAAGCCTGTACCCAATACTAACAGTACTTTGCCACTATCATGGTCTATCATATATATACTAAATAGGCAGGCGCATTAACGAAAGCCACCTACATAGAACGCGCAGTCCAGGACCGCGCCAGTGTGCTGGTACTTGAGCCGCATGGAGTTGGCTGGCACATCATAAAGGCGCACCGACGTGTCCCAGGAGGAGACCAGCAGGAACTGAGAGGTGTTGGGGCTGAACTTCACAGAGGAGATGCCATCCTCGGGTGGCTGGTTCAACTTGAACTCGTTGGAACCTGTCATCTGCAGAACACGAGCCGAGTGAGAGTTCCACGGTCCTCAGGTCTGGGAAGGCTGGGCAAGCCGCGGGGCGCGTAGGTGAGGACTCCTTCCTCCCCCTCGCCCCGCTACGTACAGGCGGAGACAACTGGGGCGCGCAGTCAGCGCCTGCGCAGAGCCCAAACCCGCCGGGGTCGAGACTCGCCCGGCCCCTCCCGTGCCCCGCCAAGCCCCGGCCCACCCGGCCGCACACGCTCGCGCGGGACACTCTTTCCGCACTTCCCAACACCGCCACCCACGAGCCCACACTCGGTTCTTTTCCTCCCTTCTCCTGGGTCCATGAATAAAGGAAAAACGATAAAAGCGAAGCCGCCCCCCCCCCCGCCGCCACGCGCGCACGGATACGCCTGCTGCGAGTCCCGGAAGTCTGTGGAGAGTCCCCTCCTGCGCCCTGTCGCCTCGCCCCGCTACCTTAGCCTCTCCACAGACGCAAACGTCTCAGTCTCTAGCTACCGCCGCCGCCTCCTCGGTTCCCTAGGCGCACTCTCCCGCTAGGAGACGGAGGTGAAGAGGAAGTTCCTGCACGGGCCTGCCATTGGTTGGTTTCAAACGCCAACGGCTAACTCTAGGCAGCCGATTGGTCCTTTTGGTTACGGGCCTCCGCCAAGGCAGTCATCCTGTTCCGGCTCAAAGGGAAACCGCGGTTTTCCGATCACGTGGTCTCTACAAGCTACAAATGAGGCAGCGTGCTCAAACTGGAGGAGTAGAAACTCCAACTCCCAAGAAGCAGCTCGCCAAAGTGCGTTCACGCCTGCCCACGCCCCTACGCTGCACGATGGGAGATGTAGTTCCTATAGAACCGACGCCCTGATCATCCTCTAACTAGTGGGCAGGGAAGAGGGTCTTCCCCACACAAACACGCTGGCTGTTTCCCCACCTTAGCCCCACCTTAGCCTCAGACGCAAGAATCCCATTTTGGTCAATACTCCTACAGAGCTAAATTATTATTTTCTTGGAGTTACATATGCTCGTGAAATGAACCAAAAGTTGAAGTAGAGAAGAAACCATTTGCTGTAATCAGCTGTACTATTTTGCCTTGATTTCTTGCTCAGTTGCTTGATTTCTTACTCAGTATATTCATCTCTGAACCAGGGACTCACATTTTCCGTTGTGTTAAATTCTGCTCATCTCATAGAAATTCTTCCTTATTTCTTTTATACTTTGTCTCTGCACCCCATCTTTCCACATTTACTGGCATCCATGATACTAGGCCTAATTAGAGGTTCTGGGAAGATCCACTTAATCTTTGCTAGTCTTTGCTCTGAAGGAACTCCATGTCCAGGAGTCTAGTCTTTGCTCTGAAGAAACTCCCTGTCTAGGAGGGTGTACAGACTGAACACAAATATTCAGTAATGTGTTAAATTCAAACAGCTTCTTTTAGAGCTATATTCATCATGGAATCTTAAGATGATACTGACAAACCTCTCCCCTTCTATATTGCCCTCAATTTGCTACACTTTTTCACTCTTAGTCCTCCAGAAATACAAGGATCAATAAAGTTGCTTTAGTAGAGAAGTGATTTTATCTCCATCATAGAAACGTAATTCTTAATGAATAGAACAGTGGCTGGATTTCTCTTGGACCTCAAAGTCTTGCTGAAATTTTCCAATACTTTTTAAAATCATAAATCTCTTTTTTACTGCCTCTTTAGAGAAAAAAAGCATTATTTTGTACAAAGTGGGAGACAAATGTTGGGGTCAAAATGTTTAACTTTGAAGGTATATTAATAGGAGAAACTTCTTGACCTTTCTTCATTCACACATTCTGAATGGGATGCACTTTTCTGATTCCTGACAGTAAATATACACACAACAACCTTTTCAGCTATTGCATTGATTATGTTATTGCTAACAGAGTCTTGTTCTTTTTTCTCACTAGTCCTTGTATTTGGTTCTGTCTGTTCTCTTTCAGCAAGTTGATATGCAAGTCAAAATTTTTAAATGCAATGCCTTATTTCCATTCTAACTTTAGCTAAATAATTTCATCTCGTGACTTATTTGGTTCCCTCTCCCAGTTGTTTATTTAATTCTATTAGTGTTTTGAGATTCTGAGCATAAATTACCCGCTAATAAAATAAAAGTGTATTTCATTATACAGTGTGTGTATGATTCAGGTCCCTCTGGGAATGCAGTTGCAACCCGACTCGATTTGAGTTTTAAGAAACGTCAATCTTTTAAATCCAGTTTAGAGCCTGAAAGGAGACTGATGATTTTGCTGATTATTCAAATGAATTGATAGGCTCAAAATAGGAAATCTGGCAACAATGGATACTTGAATATTTTAAATCGAAATGCAGTCCTGTGTGTGTGTGTGTGTGTGTGTGTGTGTGTGTTCATGCAAGTGTGTGCCTGTGTAACAGTTACCTGTAAGGGAAATTCCTAGAAACTACTCTATTGGATCATCTGTGACTTTCTAATTTTTCTAAAAAGGATGAGATATATACACTATCTAATGCAAATTGGAAAAGGATCTTTCCCTAAAATCTTAGAATAAATCATTAAATGCCTATATAACTGGAGGAAACTCCATCCTACAACAGAAGCAAGCCTAAAATGAATTTGACTCAATGCTATTAAAATCATCATCAAATTATAATACGTTGAAATGCAAACAAGTATGATATGGATGGACTATTCTTACACAAGAAGTTTCTCAGAAGTAATTTGATTGTTTCTGCATGGAATATTAAGTAGCAATGTTAGAGGGAAAGAACTTAAGAGGGTCATCTGGGGGAAAAAAATCTTCTGTGAGATGAAATGTATGTACAAAATAAACCAGAAAACAAATCCATGTCACTTTTGTTCTCACTCTGACCTATACCCAAAACTTAGTGTAGGTTTTCAACACATACTAGGACTCACTAAATATTAATGCGATCTTGGCTGAAATGCAGTAAATGTGACTGAACCCAGTACATTGGCACCCGTGGATAACATCCTTCTGACTTAAAATAGTAGTGATTTTTCAAAGCTAATAGAAGAAGAAAAAATTGGACAATATCAGAATTTTTTTGGGGGGGTCAGGCATTAAACACAGAAGAATGTGGGTCACAAAACATTTACAGACAGTCTGTATATTTTACAAAATGAAAGTGGGTGACACCTTTTGGCTCAAAGAGACGAGTCTCTCACCCAAACGTTTCCCTTCTAGAGATTGTGCTCTGGCCTCTACACTGCAGACTCCCAGGTTATTTGCCAGTTTAACGGGATACCGGCCTGAGGCTGGAGGACCTCGGTCTAGGTGGTGCTCCCTCATATTTCCATTTCCTGCATTTTACAAGGAACAGGTGGGTGCGATGTCACGGGAGACAGGGGCTGCTATTTGCATGACTGGAGCGCGGCGAATCTCTGCGCAGCGTGTTCTTAGCCCCAGTGTGGCGGCGGTGTCTGGACACAGAAGTTCTTGGGCGCCTTTGCCGCATCACTGCTGAGTGCAGAAAGAACGGCTACGTGATGGCCTGTCCTCTAGCAATTAGCCAAGCACAAGTCAAACTACTGTATTAGCAACAAAACAGAGTATGGGGAAGCGCCTTTGCCTCCTGCGCACTTTCCGCCCTCGGATCTCTGTGTGACCTTGCTGCATTCAGCTCCCGCGATGCGCAGGATGCGCAACTGTGCGTGGCTGTAAGCCGGTCGCACCAGACTCAATGCGACAACTGGACATTTTACCAGCTGACAAGCAGCGCCGCCGCCTGCTCCACGTCGGAGAAGAAGCGGCATGCGGCATAATTCGTGCTGTTTCCTAGCGTGCCCCGCTTCGGCCAAGCCGGAGGCGATACAGTGCAAGGAAGGTGCTCTTAGCTCCCAGGCCCGGCTCATTGCCGGAAGGCAACCGCTTCGGCCACGTACCCAGCCTGCCTGCCTTTGTCTCCCTGGGCTCGGCCTCTGCAGCCTAATCCACACCGAGTGTGCCCCATCCCGCACCAAGATTGTAGGGACTGCAAGTGGGAATTGGGAAGCGCTCAGCCAAAGTGCTGCCAGGGCTGCTATAATGTTCTAACCTTTAACCTTTGACCGAGTCCCCACCCTCCACGTGGTCCGGCCAGAGAAAAGCCAGACTGCTTCCTACACCTTATTATGCAAGATAATCAGTGCCTCCTTGTAACGATGTTTAAAATGTTTTATTTTTTTCTTTTAAAATATTTACAGATCCAAACTATCCCCATTTCGCCCCTACCCATCCTCAGGATGAAGGAAACGAAAACAGGTGATGAGATCAATGTCCAAAGCCCCAGAGGGTTTGGTTTGGCCGAGTGTGAGTGCGTATACATCTATCCAGCTGTATATATGGGTAAACAATATATTTTGTTGTTGTTGTTGTTGTTGTTGTTGATGGTGTTTTCTGATTTTTCCCCTACTAACCAAAGCTGATCTGGCCAAAACTCCCTTTCCCGCAACAACCCGAGAATATCCCCCTCCAAAAATGGTTTTCAAAATGCATTGGTTTGGTTTCGATGGAAAGCAGGCGATCCGGCTTGAGGAATGCCGATAAATACCCGAACAAAACAAAAAAGTAGGGCAGAGCCTATAAATAAGAGATAATGAATACACATGGTGTATTACTTAATAGTTCTGGAAACACGCCCTTTTGCTCTAGAGCCCTGTAGTAGCAACAAAAAAGAGTATGGGCAAGCGCCCCATACGCTTTGAAGGGCGCAAGCTGCGCCAGGGTCCGCGGGCAGGCGGCGGCAGGCGGCGCGCGGCCGGCGGGCGGGTCAGTAGTCGAGCTTGTTGTACAGATTGTAGAGCGGTAAGGCGGAGAGGTTGCTGCTAGGGTAGTAGAGCGGTGCAGGGAAGGCGAGAGAGCGCGGCACCGGCACGCGCAGCAGCGAGCTGTCCCGGAACACCAGCGGCATGCCCACCAGAGTCTGCGCCGACGCGTGCGCCATGTTGGCCGCCTCCAGCTCCGCGGAGAGTTGCCGCTTCCACTTGTTGCGGCGATTCTGGAACCAAGTCTTGACCTGGGTCTCAGTGAGCTGCAGGCTGGAGGCGAGACAGGCACGCTCCGAGCTACTCAGGTAGCGCTTCATGTCAAAGGTGGACTCGAGTTGGTACACCTGGCTGCGCGAGAAGACGGTGCGCGTCTTCTTCTTGGCCGCTCCCGCCTGCCGCTCAGCGCCGGCGTCCCGCTGCCGCTCAGGACCTGGTGAGGGCGAGCCCGCGGCCAAGAGCCTCTCTTTTTCCTCCTTAAAGTCCGAGTGTGAAGGGGAGAGGAAAGGCGTGCGCTCCGAGCTAGCCGGGCCAGCACCTCCACTGCTCTTCGAAGTACCTGAGGATGAGAACAGAAAGGAAGGTCATGCGGTTGTAGGCTCTTGGAGACCCCCAGCTTCTCCCAGGACCAGGGAGTTGGCAGATGCCAGCAGTCTTGGCCCTATTTTACCACCCCCTTTCCCTTCTCCCTCTTGCTGCCACCCAAAGCCCAGCACTCAGGCCTTTAAAAGCAACAAAAGAGAGACCCGACAGTTTGAGGATCTTTGTGCCCCCACCCTCGTGAAAGCATAGGTAGCAGCAAGAGGAGGAGGTCTGGATGGAAAATACTAAGATCATTTAAAATGAGATTACACCTTGCAATAACTGAGCTGGAAGAGTTCCTCCAGGTTTGTAGGGTGGCACCATTTCACAGGCCATTTATTTGTAAATCATGCTAAGGATTAACGCTGGGCCCGCCGTCAAATGTTATAAAGAGGAACCATCTCTAAAACACATGATTGTCAATCTTGGAGTGCTAATCATTCCCAGGGGGTGACAGAGACAAAAAGAGGGGAGAAAAGACGCAGAGATCGCAGTAGAGACAACACTCACACCAGAGTGACAGACCTTCCTTCCAGAAAGTATCCCGTGTACAAGGAGATTGAACACAGAGCCACATGTACCCCGGCTGGGAGCCCGGCCTGCTGTGGTTCACTTTCCCTGCAACCCAGGCTTCCAAAAGACGCCCACGGGGTCTGCGCTTCCCTCTCCTCCCAAGCGCCTCCCGCCCAAGAGGCACCATATCTCGAGTGTCCCTTCCCTTCGCCCCGGATTCCCAGCCACCACAGCTCTGGCCCAAGGTGTCCCGGCTCGGCAATCCTGGTGGGACCCACAGTCTTGCTCCCTCGCGCTCACTCACTGCCAGGCTGGCGAAGTGCGATCCTTACCCAGACAAGTAAAAGGGATGGGGGGATGGTGCTTGGAGCCCGGCTCCTTGGGACCGTGCGAGTCTGGGCAGTAGCAGGCGGGCGCCTTCCAGCCGTCGTCCGGCTCCTCCTCCTCCGAGGACACGGACAGGCTGCGTTTCCTGGCCGGCCAGCCGACGGGCTCACTCGGTGCTTCCGAGGGGCCCCCGCCCAGGATGGACTGGATGGTGAAGCTGGAGACACCACCGGCCGCTGGACACCCCTTGCCCACATCTTCCTTGCTGCCCATCCTGGGTTCATAAGAAATCGGAGGAAACCAAGAACTCCCTTTAGAGCTGATCTGGGTGGAAGGTGGTGCACGCAGGCAAGCAGGCAGGGGGGAGGGGCGGGGAACGAAGCCAAAGGGAGGGGGCGGCGAGGCTGGCGAAGAGTCCCTTTCGCGCTGGGGACACGCGCGCGCGGGACGGCAGCGCAGGGGTCCCTGCCCGCCGAATTCGGTGCACCCGCCCAGCCCGGGTGCGAATGCCCCTTCCAAGCGCGCCAGCTAGCTGGGTCTCCGGCGGCGCAGAGGCGGCGCGGCCTCATTTGCATAGAGGTTACCGGAATGCGGCCAATCGCAGCGCCGCGGAGTGGCCCCGGAAATTTTCAAAAAGCCCTGGTCAGGCTCACAGCGCAATTGAGCCCCCCAAAGCACGCAGAGAACCCGACGGGCATTAGCTTTGTCCAGGTGTGTCCAGGGCCAAAAGCAGTGTAGATTCCAGCCTGACTTCCTGATCTCTGCCGCAGCTCGAATCCCCAAAAGACTGAAGAAACACGGGGCTCCAAGCTGGGGTTGTTAGTCGCCTGCGCAGGCGACGGATCCTCGCGCCTCTGAGGGGCTCTAAGGGCTGCCACCACCCTTCCCAACACTCCATCCCTTTCCTCTCTGGGCAAGGGCAGAACTGTTCAGCTCGCGCAGATGCAGGGTGGGGTTAAAACTAGGGGTCTCAAACTGACGCGCTTACCTTGAATGTGGCTGCGAGCCTCAGGAGCAATTTCTGCCCTTCCCCACCTGTAAACCCACCCTTATCACGGGCCAAAGGACCACAGGATTTTAAGGATGGGGAAGTCCGAAATCTGGAACCTAGTTCAAATGCAGACACTAGCTATTACACCGCGTGTTAACTTGTACAAGTGTGGTCTCAAAGCTTGCCTGCCCTCAGGTGAAATGAACTCGTTAGCATCTTCTCGGTTTTGAAGAATGCCTCAGGTAGGGATGGAAAAGCACTAGGAGATCCGGAAGCACTAGCAGCATAAAACACATACTGACCTCGTAATCCCAAATCCTAAGTGAGTTTTTGATTTTGTAAATTAGAGATTTCTGAATTACAAAACAAACACCTTGCTCCAAGAAGGAGGTGGTTAAAGGGACCCAGTTTTAGGATCGGGGGCAGAGTTTGTTCAAATACTAGCTGAGTGGCCTTAACTATCAAAGATACCTCGGTTTTTTGATTCCTAAAACTAAGGGAAGCAATACCTGACAGTGGCTGTTGTTGAGACAAGGTTCCCAGTACCCAGCCGGGCACGGGGGTGAATAAACCATGGTTTCTTCTTAACTCACCACTCCTGTGAGTCCTGGCTCTCACTCCTTTAATTCCTACACCAGCTGCTACCTGATTAGAACTAACGCAACGCAGGCAGGCACAAGGGTCTGCGGCCACAGTCGTCTACGCAAGTTGTATGGGAACGTGTGAGCGAGGCACAAAGAGCCCAAGCAACCCTCCCTGGACTGCGCCTTCAGACTGCTCAACCAAGGGATTCCGGGAGCCTAGACTCTAAGGTGCAACCCAAATGTAGCCAAGGATGAAGAGACTGTGGAGTCAGTCCCCACAAAATATGCAGGCGCGGCGCCATGACGGTGCAGCTCCTTCCTCGCCCTCACCGCTCCGGGGTTATTGAGTAAAGCGCTTATAATATCATTAGCCTCGGTGAGTTACCGACTGCGGCCCTGCCCGTGGCAGAACTCTGCCTACTTAACTCCTCGAAGGGCTCTTTAATGGGCTAATTGATTAGGAGTCCGCAGCGCAGCCGGGACGAGGA
>PVJX010004922.1:70444-89875 GCA_004027295.1 Dolichotis patagonum
ATATTTCTTTAAGATGTTGGCTAGGATGAGGTATAACAGGTGAGGACACCTCACTACTTGTGCCTTCGTGATGGGTGAATCTTGCACTTTCCCTGCACTCTTGAGTTACACCTCTTCCCAGCTCCTTTTCCTCTCCATTAGCTGAAACCCCAAGGAATCCCTTTGGAATCCCCAGCTACTGAGACCTGGGATAGTTTTGCCCTGAGGCACACCAAGTGGAGTGTCGGGCAAGGAAAGGGCCTGGATGAATACAATCAGTGGGTACCTCCCGGGAACTTTCCAAGGAGATACTCTGCAGCCTTCTGCTATCCCTCAACTCCAGATCCAAAAGTGGCCCAGTGTTCTGATACCCTTTGGCATCCTGGAGGTGGAAGGGTAGGGAGGAATCCCAATTGAATAAACAGGCCCCAGTAAGAGCGAGAAAAAGTCCTGTTGTGGTCCCACTCAATTCCTCACTTCAGTTGTCACTCTCCACCCCCATCCTCTTTTCAGGGTACTTCTGCAGAAGAAGTGCAGCCTAAATTTCAATCCAAGATCCCTGTAGGAGGCAGCAGACAGGGCTCCAATCTACACTCAGCCTAGTTGTCTTCTTGGGTATTCAGTCTCTTCCAATCCCGCTCCCAAATGTTTGAAGGTCAAAAGGTCAATGCCATCTGATTTACATGCTGAGATGTGCACATTTGCACACATAAGCATGCACATTTCCAGATGCATACACTCAAGTGCAATGCATCCCTGAAAGTTTACAGTCAGGAAGAGCTTGCACAAGGCAGCAAGTGGGCAAGAAGCTTAGAGGAGGAGCATCAAGTATGGCTCCGTCAGGATCAGTTAGGTGTCAGGGGAAGCAATTTCCCTGGGTCTTCCTGGCTGTGTAGAGGATTTCTCTCTGGGACTCACAGTTCTTGATCTCTGACTCCTTCATACTAGGCCCAGCAGAGGGGGCTTTTCCTAGCTACTTTGTGGAGTCTGTTTAGATTGGTAAGGGGAAGAGAACTTGGGCTGGGTTGCTGGGCCATAGGACATTGAAAGCCTGGAGAGCAGGACAAAATGGAATCTTAGTGGGGGCCAAAGCTTTGCTCAGCAGAGGCTCAGGCCCCACAGGGCTCTCCAGGGGAGTTCAGGTGTCCTGTACAAACAGAGGGGTAAAAGCAGTGAGTGGTCCTGGACAAGAAGGACCAACATCCCTAGGCCTCACCAAAGAGTTTGAAGGCCCAGACTGCAATCCTAGGTGTCCCCATGGCTTTCACCTACATCCCTGTCTCCCTTACCCAGCACACAGCTGCAAAAAGCAAAGCAAATTACACTGACCTTTTTGCCTCTTCTTTCTACCAATTCCACTTCCAGATTCTCAGGCAAAAAGAGGTGAGTGCTCTGTGGTTCTCTGGTGTGGCTTCTAGCTCTGGCCTACAGGAATCTGCCAAGGGGGTGGCCCCACTCAAAATGAGCACTGCTGGCAAGGGGGCAGTTTATATCTGTCTTGCTGTTGTTTGATGTACACACAACCACTCTATTTACTACCAAATAAAAGAAATACATCTGTGTTGCCAACAGAAACAGTTCAGGCACTGGCTCCTTGGTCTCCCAAGGCCTGGAGGTACTCTGAGGTGCTCAAAAGACACTCAGAGTAGCAGAACTCGACACCATGGGGACACCACAGAGTAAGGTCTTGGCTCTTAGGAATATAAGAGCTAGAGGTGGGTGAGTGTTAGCTCACCTGGTTTGACCAAGTGACTTGTGAGTAGGCAATGAAGATAAACTTGTTCTGAGATTTTCAGGTTTGTGCTGCACTATGGGAGATCACTCTATTCCCTGCCCATTGATTTCTAGGATTCTGTCCAGTTTGACTTCACCTGGGGCCACTGGAGAAAACCAGTTGTCCAGGAACAGTGTGTGACTACATCTGTGCTTTAACCATCTCAATGATGCTAAATTCTTGTGTGTCAGTACTAGAATCTCATTGATATGTGTCTGAAAGTATAAAGTGAGTGCATGTATGCACTGAATGTTTATGTCTAGCATGAACATATCCTACATTGTTTACTTGTGGGCAATGTAGAAAGGATTTAGATGTGTAACTTAAATAATCTGCATTGATGAGGATTAACTGGGGTACAGATTTAGAAGAATCTGAAGGTAGAGAGAAAGAAGGAGAGAGAGAGAGAGAGAGTTCTACAATCTGAAGGAAAAGTAAAAGAACAAAATGGGGCTGTTCACACAGTGTCCCAAAAAAGATTGCTCTGACTTCCCCTATGCAATGTTCAGGAAAATTTTTAGAAAGCCCCCCTTTTTTGTGAGTGGTTCCAGCAAACCTTTGCAGAGGTTTTCTAGGTGGGGAAATAAGGTAATACAGTCAGTTCGCCATATATGACAGTTCCATCAAGTGGTCTTTCCTGACAGAAAAATCTGGAGTGCAGCCTAGGATGCTTCCTGCTCAGAGAGGTTTTTGTATTCCTCATCCCTGCACCCTGGTTCCACTGTTGCAGTGGGAGAAATACAAGGACTCAAATCAGTGAGAGGGAAGTGGAGGTTTCCCACTTGGGCAGGCTCCCAGGCTTACACAGCCTATCCCCAGGCCATCTCATCTCCTCCCTTAAGGTGTCTTGGTAAAGACAAATGGGCCCAGCATAGGAAAGCTCCTCAGTAGGAGGGAAAGAAAGGCAGCATGGAACAGGGCAAAGCATAAACTGTACTTGCAGAGAACCAGTTATTTCTTGACTTTGTAAAGCCCAGGTCAGTCAAGAACCGTTTTCTAGAATCCAAACAAATAAAGAAGTGTTTTCTTGGCGTTTGATAACATCGTGTTCTGACTGTAAAATCTAAGCACGTGTTTGCTATTGCAACATTATTTTTAATGAGTTGTTACTGGCCTGTCCCACAGTTAGTATTGCCAACAGTAAAAGGCATCACTGTGTTTGCAGGTAACACAAGGAACAACATATTTGACCCTGAATTTCTGTTTATTTTTCATTTTAGACACATGCCCTCGTTTTTAATGCCAAACCAGAGGGAAATAAAGGGAAATCTATCTTCACTGGAACCCGGACTAAAACTTTGTCGTGAATAAGCATGCTGGTTTACTTGGGGGGCGGTTTTCCATCAGCAGAAAAACGACACTCGACATTTCGGCCACAGTCGAATCAACTGCGTCGACTGGATTTGAGAAGTCCGGAGCGCACCAGGAGAAGGGAGCGGAGCGCAGAAAGGCGCTCTCCAGCGGCAGCTTCTGGCGTGTGCTTTCCCTCTGGAAGCTTTCAGGCCTTCGCCTTCCACGTCTCCCCCTTTTGGCTCCCAAGCTTCAAAGTGCACTGCAAGGGTGGTGCAGGGACATCCCCAGTTTAAAGGCTGGTGGCGCGCTGGGTTGGCCCCGGGGAGCCCGTGCACTTGCTTCTGCCGGCGGACTGGCTCTTCCAGGAGGTCGCTGCGCGCCTTTCCTCTCAGGCTGCGCACCAAGATAGTGGCGGCTGGGCGCCTGGAAGCGATGGACGTCGTGCTTCCCGGCGTCGGCGTGGATGTGGAGACCAGGAAAGGCTGCCCTCAAAGTGTTGGGTATCGATGGACAGAGACATCCTAACCGGGGAGGGACAGGGTCCTCTCCGTTGCCACAGATGCAGCCAGGTGGTTTCTATTTCCTAGCATCTAACACATGTGGACAGCGCCCGGGAACAGCCCCGGCAGTAGAAATTCCCTCAAGTACCACTAAAGCGTCCCCAACGTAGAACTAGTAGTCCCAGTCCAGAGAGCTAGGTGGCTTTCCCGGAGGCTGCCCTCTCGAGGCCAGGCCTTTCCCAGCTGGTCTTGATAATCAGTCTCCTGCTGCAGCTAAACTCAACTTACTAGCTTCTTTCCTCTAACACCTCTGGGGGCAAACGAAACCACCGCGTTCCTAGCTAGGCATCTTAATGACGCCCTGCCCAGAAACTCTCCCTTGAAGGAATCATGACTTAGGAACAGAACGTGAGGCTGCAGCCCTAAGCTCAAAAATAACAGATGTCTCTAAAGCAGCTGTTGCTTTTCTCACTCTTGGAAAACTAGGCACAACTAGGTCTTTACTCTGCCTCTCAGTCTTCCCTGCTCCCAGGGCGTTTCAAATCTTGGAAGATACAGGGGAGAGTGCAGCCCTCCTCACAAACAAAGCCGCCTCTGTCTCTGCTGCCTGCTGAATTATAGGGGTGTGCATCTAGGTCGGACTTAAGCACAGGCAGCCAGAGAGCCAGACCGAAAAGAGGTGCGGAGATACCTGCTCTGGGAAAAATTATACAAAGTTACACACTCTGGCAACAGGAAAGGCTTTGTTTTTCTTTTCTTTTTAATTAATTAAATTTCACGACAACATTAAGTGTAACAATATTTTGTGAAGTTTTTTTTTTCCTCTTTTTCTTAAAAAGGGACTGATCCTGGCAGAGGAGAGAGATTAAGGGGAAACAAACTACTCCAGACCAACAGGTGTAGCAGACAGAAAGAAAACAGATCGGACAGCAGAGCACAAAGCCCTGCAGACTTGAGGGTAAATTTTACAAGAAATCTGTACATTTATCAAATAAATTAAAATTCTCCTAAATTGATTGTCCTTCACTTAAAGCGCTCCAGTATACCTAACTCCTGTGAGCATTGCTACCTATCCTTGTTTTCTTCCTTCCCCCTTTTTCTCTATTTAATTTTTCTCTTTCTACACAAGTAACTGTGATTACACTGCCAAAAAGTCTACTTTCCTCCCGAAGAAAGCAGGGCTCTCGAGAAATTTTGTACAATATTGCACAGATCAAAACAAAAATAGATACTGCAGAATAAAAATGTAGGGGAGAGGATCAAAGATACAGTTTTTTAAAAAAATATTGAAACCATTCTCTCAAAAACAGGGAACAAAGTAATAATAGTAATGTTAATAATTTACTGATAAGTGAAATCCCCCAAATATATGCCACTAATAAATAAGACCACTCAAATTCAACAGATGTAGAACTGTTTCCATTTTTGGAGTCCTGATTTTTGGCTGTTTTAAGTTTTCCCTTTAAACAGTTAGAGAATTATTCGTTCACAAAGTGAGACAGATGAAGAAGTCAATTGCCAGACTTTTCCCGGAGGGAAAAGAGGCCAAAAACAGGGTTCCTCTGAGAGGCTGCTTGGATTCTGAAAACCGGAGAGGTAACTGGTTAGGGCTGGGGAGGAAGAACCACACCCTGAAATCCAGAAATAGTATTACCCTATGAGATCTTTCCCTCTGGATTCTGGATATTCTACAGAAAGTGAATAAACTAAAGGGATTCGGGTTTTGCGCTTACTTTCCTTCTATAAAAAGAAAACCAAAAAGTCACAGCGCAATGCAAATTTAGGGATAGGGCTGCACATTTCACAAAAGCTTTCAGCCAAAATATTTGACCTGGAAATGTTATCATTTTCCTGCTTTCTCTTAGTAACCAAAATCAGAAACAAGAGGAGAAGCGCCTCAAATCCATTAGGGATGAATTGCACGAAAATGCATTGCAAATACTTACAAAATGCTACCGATTGGGGAGGGGGCGAGGCAGTGCGCGAAGCCCTGGCTCCCAAGGCCGCAGGACATTTCTGCACCCTCCACCCGGCCCAGTCTCCTCCGGGATCCGGGAAGGTGCCCGGGAACTCCCTTCACCTCCCCTCTCGGGCCTCAGACCGGCCGTAGCAGCGGCACGGACGAGACCACAGGGTGCGAGTAGTAGACAGGGTGCGGGAAGGTGAGCAGCGGCTGGCTGACCGGCACCGGGGCCCCTGCAGCGGCAGCCGCCGCGCCCTCGGCTGCCGAGTTCTCGTGGTAGAGGATGGGCACGCGTACGATGCGCTGCGCCGCGGCGTGGCTCAGGTTGGCCGCCTCCAGCTCCGCGGCCAGCTGCCGCTTCCACTTGTTGCGGCGATTCTGGAACCAGATCTTGACCTGCGTCTCAGTGAGGTGCAGCGAGGCGGCCAGCCCGGCGCGCTCGGAGCTGCTCAGGTAGCGCTTCATGTCGAAGGTGGACTCGAGCTGAAAGACCTGGCTGCGCGAGAAGACGGTGCGCGTCTTCTTCTTGCGACATGCGGGCTTCTTCTCGGGACTCTCGGCGCCCTTCTTCCAGTCCTCGTAACCCGGCGTCGCAGACACCGCCCCTACGCTGGCCCCGGCCGCACCCGGCGCCGCCTCGCCCTCCTTCTTGCCTTCCTCCGCGTCGCTCTCTTCCAGAATGATCTCGTCCGGGCTCTTGGAGTCCAGCTCCTTAGGGTCGGGGTCAGCCTTAAGCAGGGGTTCCGGGGAGTCGCGGTCAGTGCCTGAGGCCGGGGAGGAGTCTCGCAGGAGGGCCTTCTCCGAGGCTGGGGAGACACAGACAGACGGACGCACACACACGCACACAGACACAGCCTTGAGCGAGGCCCGGAGCCTGGAGGCGGCATGCTCAACCCGCACCGGCCCCCAGGCCCCGGGCCCCGAGGCCTGACCACTCTCGCGGGCCTCTTCCAGCCCGGCAGGTCTGGGCTAGGGCCGCCGAATCCTGGGATCCCCTCCTCCCGAGGACGTTCGAGGAGATGGTAGCAGCGCGGCCGCTCCTTCCCTTCCCAAAGCTCCCCCGGCCAAGGGACCGCAGAAAGATTCGCCAGCCGCCTGGGTCGGCCTGAGTCAACCCCTCCTTCCAGGCAGCGCTCCCAGCCCTGGCTGTCGGGAGCCACCCCCTTCCGTGCCGGAGGCCACTTTTCCGGGGAAGCGCCCCGCGCCCGGGACTCCAGCTCCGCCTCTTTTCTCACCAAGTGGGATTGGATTCCCGGACAGCGCCGGCGAGCGCGCCGGCAGGAGATGCAGGCCGGGGGCCGGAAGAAGTTGGCCAAACATCGAGTTTGCGGGAGTGGGGATCCCAGATCTGTGGTGGTAACAGCGCCGCGCGGGGACGGGACGGGCGCGCGGGGGAGCAGAGAAGGAAAGTTCAAAGAGAGGTCGGTACCTTCAGGTCGCGGGAGGTGGCCGCCGGCGGGGGTCAGGGTGTAGGGGTACCACCAGGCCGGGGAGCGCTCCAGGTAGTGCGCAGGCAGGGCAAACCTCTGCGTTGGGATCTCAAAGCGGGGGAAAGCCAGGTCGCCCACCTGCGAGAGCGCGAAGCCCGCGGCGCCCTCCAGGGCCCCCTTGGCGGCAGCGGCAGCGGCGGCAGCGGCGGCGGCTGCCGAGGCTGGCGCGAAGAGAGTCCGAGGGGGCGGTTGAGGCTTCGGGGGCGGCCGGTGGTGGTCTCCGTTGAGCAGGTTCTTGATGGAGAATGGGGATTCCTTGGGCGCCGGAGGCAGGGGTGGCGGGGGCGGCGGGGGCTGAGCGCTGGCGGTGCCCGCAGCTTCCGGCCCGGGCTCCGGCATGGTCCCCTCTCCTCCGGGTCCCGGGAGGGAGCGAGCGGGACAGGCAGGCGGCCGGGGGAGCCGGCGAACGGCCGGAAATCAGAACATAAACGGGACTCAACTATGGGGCGCAAAGTCTGGGGCCGCCCCGGGCGCAAACCGAGCCGCGGGAGGGCGGGGTGAGGACCCGGCCGGGGCGGGCTCGCATGGGGGGAGGGGTTCCGAGGGGCGGGGAGCGACCTGGCCGCGGCTCGGAGGGAGCGAGGCGGCTCGGCGGCGGCTGCGCTCCCGGGGAGGAGGCAGCAAGAGCAGTCCCCGGCTCGGGGCTGCGTCAATCCGGCGCCGGATGCTAATGATGAAATCAAAATGTCATCCAAGTTAAATGCGGAGAGTATACAGCGATTGGGCGCGTACAATGGCAAATGGGATTAGGCAGACGAAGGCGCAGCCGAGCCCCGGCCCAGCAGCCGCCTCCGCCACCACCCCCCCTTTCCCTCAGATTTTGGCGCTTTGGCTTCGGGCTCTAAGAGCCCGCCTGTTATTGGCTTTATATAGTCCAATTAGGCAGCAAATGAGGACAAACCTATTAGCACAAAAGGATATTGGTTCTCGCCAAAGAGACACTCGGAGCGCTCCTAGGAGCGCAGGAGACCAGTGAGGCACCCGGAGCCGGCGGCGCCCCCGGCCGGCCGGAGCGTACTGACAGCCGCGAACCCGGAGCCAGAGCCTCGGTCTCCCCGCTGCGGCTCGGAGACCCGCTTCCCGCCGCCAACCCCGCGCGAGGAGGAAGGGGCGGGCTAGGCCCGCCCGGGTCACTTGGGGGTTATCCGCGCTGGCGGCTGCCGGTCCCCTCCCCCAAGGGCTTGGCTGGGGCCCGGTGCCCCCACGCCACTGGAGAGCGGCGCAGCGCCGGCCCAGGAAGGAGGACGCGACCTCGGCCCGTGACGAACTCGCACTTTCCTACCCTTTGGGGTCCGATGGTCTCAGCATCCCTCCTAAAACCTGCTAAGAAGGGCGCGGCCACGAAGAGAGGAATTTGGGTTCCCCATCCACCTTCTAGCACACTAAAAGGGAATAGGCTAGTGAGTCTACACTGTGTCCGCGGGCTCTGGAATCCGCGTAGCCTTGGCCTTTGACCCTGGTAAACCGAAGCGTGAGCCTTCCCCGGGAGCAAGGGTGGGTGTCTCGGTGGGGCCGCTGGGGTAGCCGCGTCCTAGCACCGATGGATGGCTACACTGGAAGGGCTCTCCTCTCGACTTTGGATGCTGGCGCCCAAGCCTGGGGGATCAACCCCAACCTTCGATCCTGAAGACAGCACTTTATTCTAAGAAGTCTCTCCTGCTGAGTTTAGAGCTGCCTAACGTTAAAAAAAAAAAAAAAAAAAAAAAAAAGAGGCGAGGGTGGGAGAGTGAACCAAGAGGCATAGAGGCGTACCTTCCTTAGTCCCAAGGCAGTGGGAGGGACATTTGCAGCTTGTCTCAAGAGCGTCTAAGTCCCGGGAGAGCCACGCCGGGCCCCCGAGGAACAGCTAGGTGGAAGGTCACTCGATTACATAGTCTTAAAAAACAGCTCCTGGGTCCCTCGAGAAGTCCGAGAAACAGACGTCCCTACACTACAGATTTTTTTTTTTTTTTTTTTTTTTTTGTACCGGGGGTTGAACTCATGACCTAGCGCTCGCCAGGCAGGCGCTTATGCCACTGAGCTAAATCCCTGGCCCCTAGACTCCAGATTTAACCGTCAAATAAATCAGAATTATTGGGGGGGGGAAACTCTCTGGCCAGAGAAAAGTGCCCCAGATGAATCTTCCCGTACACTTGAGGTCTTTCCATAGTCTCTTCGCCTCCCCAGCACTTTCTTTTCCTTATGCGGAGCCTTGCCTTATTCAACGCTGCTCTCCATTGGCAGGCGCCACCGTTTTGGGTTCCCAAGTGAAAAGTAGATGTGTTTTATTTTTCAGTCCCGAGGTGTCAGAACTTCAACCAAACCTCCCCTGTCGTGTTTAATGTTTCTGCAGACATTCATCTATGGTAGTGAATCCTACTTTTGCTTTAATAATCTGGAAGCCTCGTAAGTGGCGCTTCCATAAACATTGTTATTATTCCTTCGAGTTCTTACAGGGTTTTATAGAATGCACACTACCCAAAATCCCAGTGGAAACCAATTAACAGCGCTGAAATTCAAGCAGGGTGGGTCTCGCAATGGAAGTTGATAGATGGAGGCAGTTGTACAGGAGAGGAGACCGGGCCAAGGTCACACAAACGGTGCTGCACACCTGTCTGCCTAACCGCAGAGACAGCTCAATGCACGAAGCTATGCGCGGGGTTCGGTTCACAACGCACACCAGATGGCGAAGGGTCTCCAGGAGCGGCCCCTGCGGGCGTGCTGGGGGGAGCTCTGCTGTCAGGCGCGCGCAAACTTGCTTAAGTTCTGACGCACAGAAGCGGCCTTTAAATTGAAATGGAAAGGCTTCTGTCTCCCCGGAAAGGCTAAGGATTTAGCTTAATGGTAGAACACTTACCTAGTAAGCGCAAACCCTGGATTCTATCCGTAGCGCCAGAGAACAAAAACAAAAAACAACTTCCCACCCACCCACCCATCTCCAGAACAAGTTCACAGTAGAGGTTCCAGAAAAGGATTCTGTCTGGGTAGGTGGGCTCTTGGCTGACCGCAACTCCAGAACTAGAGTCAGAGGGGAAAGGGACCTCCCCTGCAAAAGAAACGTAAAGGACAGCCGGCCCTAGCCCTTGCCGCGCGATGTACCGACCCTCACTTTTCTTTTATCGCCCCAACAGTGTCTCCTCCGAGGGCGCGCAGGTACTCCGGTGAGTGCTCTAGTGCGCGCGCACATTTTGACCAGGGTTGGGATTTTTAGGTGTTAGTATCCTCAGCCCATCATCTGAGTTTGGGATGCTGAGCACGGATAGCAGCGTTTGTACAGCAGATCTTTCCTTTCGCTTCCAGAAAACTCGTATATTGAGCCCTGAGCTCGAACGCTGCGATTGACTCGCCCTCTGGCGAGGGATGTGACTTCTGCTTTATCCTGCCCACGGCTCCATCCGAAGTCCAGCAAACAGCGCCCTCTATAGGACATCCTCTAAACCAAAACTCCAGGTGTGGCTGGAAAATACAGTCCTGAACATAGGTAGGGTTTAGGGCTTTAACGATCATTAAGACTTTTCCTTTAGTGCTGAGGTTAGGGAACGACGTCTCTCCCCCTTTTTCCTGCTCTGGATTCTGGGAGAAGCAGAGAGTGAAACAGTCTGCACATTTTTGTTGATCTTTACGTGGCCGCTAGAAGTGATCCCTGCTCCACCCCTCACACCCACGCCGCCATTTTAGAGCCCATTCTATAGGTCCCTTGCAGCACTACCTTTAGGTGCTAGTCCTGACTGAGGGCCAAATGTGAGCGCTGCCTTATAAGGGGGAGCAGTCTGCCTTATTTGCCTTTCCAGCGCTCAACGCGCAGTCAGAACCCAAGCGAGTGCTCAATAACCGCTCGAGCTAATGCCTGAGTGAGGTGGGAGGGTGGGTGAGTGGATTTCCAGTCCAGCTGCAAAGGACTAACCCACTTGATCGGGAGCCTTCAGATAGCCTGACAATACCCAGAAGCAGTTTTCTAAAAGTTTAATGAGAATTTGAGGTCTTTTGATGATACATTTTATAAAACCTGAAGAAAACCCAAAAATAGGATACTGGAGGATATGGTGCGGGGCTGCCCCAAGGTAGAAGGCCTGTGCAGAGCAGAAGCTGCAGGCCACACACTCCCCTTGGAGGAGGGGCCAAGAGGACAAGGGGCCTGGAGAACAGTAATGATTAACACCCCACTCTACACAAGGAAAAGAGTGCTTAGAATGACATCCTCCACCCCTAAGCCCACCACACACAAAACACACATGTGCATCTGAATTAATACAGTCAGTAGGAAATTCTCCAAGGGGAGGATTTCTGTATTCTTAACTACTGTGCCAGAAAGAGGCTGCTTTCCTCTGAAGCTAGCTTTGAGTCCATCTTGAAAAAGCTTACTAGGATTGCTCATAGTGGTGGTGGTGATGGTTTGTGTGAGAAGTAGAGGACTATTTAGTCTTTTAACAAAGCCAGCACAGACCAAGACTGGAGGCCCTCACAATTAGCACAGCCACAGTTTGTCCTGGTCCTGATGGTCACATTTTACTGCCTCATTCTCCTGGCCTACAGGTCCTTGATTTATAGTCAGCATGGACTTAAGCCCACAGCTGTGATCCTGGGGAAATTAGACCCTACACTACATGTGTTCTTTCCGTTTCCTGCAAAGCTCTTACTTGCCTTTTTTGATATCAACAGAAATGCTGCTGGAGACCTCTCTGACTAATGAACGTGACCCTGAGAATGTGGCCATGTGACCCTGGAAATAGGTCACAGCCATGTTGTCCATGATCACATGTATGTCTCAGTGTCCTTACAGTGGCTGAATGGTTAACCTTTCTCTGAGAGTAAGGGTAATAACTATGTAAAGGTAATTTCTCCTAATGGTCATTGAGTCCTCATTATATACCAGGCACTATTCCCTGGGGAGGTAGGCAATAGTATTATTCCCATAGATGAGGAAACTGAAGCATGAGAGTATGACAAAGGGGAGCTGGAGCAACTACTGAAACATGTCTGGCATTACAGTATTGTCAGAAGGGCAGTACAAGCATACAGCAAGTGCTATGTCAGTGCTGGCTATTGTTACTTTTAATCTTCATTCACTCTTCAAGATGAACCCACAGGCCAAATATCTGTTTGGGGAGGGGTTCCTTGAGAAAGCTAACATGGTCCTATGAGGACTTCTTATTCTGAGATCATAAATTGAAATAGTTCTCCTACATCTGCTTTCTCTTCTTTAAAAGTCTTTCTCTGTAAACCAGGAATCTCCCACATGTAATTATTCCCAGGTTGTTTTCTGTCTTCTGAGTTTTCATTAAGGGAAAAGAACTTAAAATTTTGCTCCATTGAATCTTGCTGTCTCAAAGTGTCTAGATATTTTGTGGGCTTTTGCTGATTATTTGCAGAGGCCTGTGTCAAGACCATGTGTTCTGGCCTCCTCATCTGAAAAACAATGGGATGCATCAGGATGAAATTATTAACAAAGTTGGAAGTGCTTTATTTAGGAAGAGATTTTTCCTGTGGAAAGGGCTGTACAAGGTTCCTGATGCCACCCTTGGAACTCATCCTCCTCGCAGGTCTCTGCCCCTGAGAACTGATCATCTCACCACACTTCAACTCAGAAGAGGCTGCCACCTCCCCACAAACTGCATAAGGGTTCTACTGTGGACACAGTGTTCTCTGGTTTCTCTAAGGCTGAGATTTCTGAAGCAAATCCTGCTAAATACTAAGAACCCAACAACAATATATTCACAAATATTCATTGAACACCTAATATGTTCCAGACACTCTTCCAGGAACTTCACATGCCTCAGGGAACACAGGATCCTTGCCCTTGGGGAGCTTAAACTCTAGTGGAGGGGTGATAGGTGTTGCAGGAAATCCTAAAAGAGAGTAAGAATGCTGTGGTGGGAGGATATTATAGCATTAAAGTAGAGGATGAGTGAAGCTAAGATTAAGAGGAAAATGTTTAAGTAGAGACTCAGATTAGGCAGAGATAATGACACGTGCCCCAAGCAAAACAGAAATGCTTGAACCAAAGGCTGAGGCAGGAACTCTCATGAGGTGTCATCAACTGGAGCCCAGCAAGAGAGGTAAGGGGGTGTCCTTGATAGGACCATGGAAGCCCTGGTAGGAAGTTTGTCTTTACATTAAGTGATGTAGAGGAACCCTATGCAGGAGTTAAAAAAAAAGATTATCAACCTAAAATAGTGACATAGAAAGACAAGTTCTCCAAAGAAGGAGTTGATTCAGAAATAGCAGGGCATTGGGATCTGAGATTGGTCTGGTGGGTGGTAGGTGTAGCCAAAGGGTTGTGGGCTAATAAGCTTTTAAAGACAAAAAGAAGTTCACATAGGCTATTTTAAAACAGAAATTCATGCAACTAACTTGTTGCTTGCTGGTGGAGACAGCTACCAGAAGTGTCCTTGTGCTCTATGGCTTGCATGGAATACTGTGCTTTTGAAGAAATCCTGATCCAGTTGCTGTTACAGACACATATGCATGAATTTCTTGCAATAATTCTTGTTACCTGCATAAGTGTATGAGGGCTCCTTTTTCATGACCTCCTGGCTCCATTTTGTTATGGTTTGACAGAAATCACTGTACTTCTGGCACTGATGACTTCCACATAGCCAACTCTTTTTCCTATAATTTACTATGCAATAGAATCCACAGATTTTAAGGATTCAGTTCAATGATCTTGAATAAAAGCATATACCTGAGCATCCCCCTACCTTCTTGGAAGTTTTCTTTGTCCCTCTGCAATAAATTTCCTCAAACCCTATCCCAAGAATCCACTGGTTTGATTTTTCCATTAAAGATTAATTTTTCTGGTTCTTCAACATCACATAAATAACATACCAGTATATAACTTTTCTGAGTCTGGCCTCTTCAACCCAAAATGTCTTTGCAACTTCTCTGCGCTACTGTGTGTAGGACAGCAGAGTTTTTAGTAGAGAAGCCATACACCTGGTTTACATTTAAAAATCAATTTTTGATTTATCAAGTTCCAACAGGATTCTAATCCTAAAAAATTCCATATCCCATGAATGGATGAGGAAAACATGTTCTATCTATACAATGGTATAGTATTGAATAAAAAGGATTAAAGTACTGATACACACTACCACATGAGTGAACTTTGAAAACATCATGTGAAGTGAAAGAAATGAGGCATAAAAAACCACATATGTTGTGATTTCATTTACATGACGTGTTCAGAATAGGCAACTACATAGAGACAGAAAGGAGACAAGAGCCTACCTCAATACCATCCTTGCCTAATCTTGTCTGAGCAGGATCGGGCCTAGTTAGTACTTGGATGGGAGAAAGGAGATAAGAGATAAGCAGTTGGCCAGTGCTGGAGCAAAGGGAATGAGCAGCATCACCAATGGTGATGGGATTTCTTATTAGAGGTGATTAAGATGTTCTAAAACTGGTTGTGGTGATAGTTGTCCAACTTTGTGCTAAAACCCATTGATTGTTGCACTTTATACAGGTGGACTGTACAGTACATGCCTGCTGTATCAGTAAAGAAGTTATTTAAAAATCCACATCTCAGCCACTGTGCACTGGTGTAGCTTTTTCAATGCCTCATGTCCTTCCCCAACCAACTCTTTAGATGAGAATAAAAACCTTGGACTAACACCTTGATTGTAGCCCTGTAATATGCTCTAAGGGCAAGTTGAAAGTGAGGCAGGGATGACTGGCTATGAGCAGAGTGGCATTGTGGGATGCTGGTATGTTCTGTTTCTTAACCTGAGTATTGGTTATGTGGGGGCACCCAGTGAGGCCATGCCTAGTTTCCTAATTGCACTATAAGTGTGTGGTTGTTTAAACCACTAAGTTTGGAGTACTTTGTTTTACACTAATTGCTGAGAAACCAGCTTTTTAGATATTTCTTATGCTTATCATGGTCTGATCCTGGGAAATGGGGAACCATGGAGGAATTTTCAATGGGAAGCTAGAGGTTCTGCTATGATCCTAGGGACAGGAAGCTGGAAGGCTGAATTATCAAGAATTTTTCTTGCTGGAGATGCAGCTCAGTGACACAGTGCCTGCCTGGCAAGTACAAGGTCCTGAGTTCATTTCCCGGAACAAAAAAAAAAAGTTTTTCACAAGCTGAAGCTATCTCAGTTACTTTCTTGTCACTGGGGCACAATACCCAGCATCCAAATTTATTTTGTTTCACAGTTACAGTCCATAGTTGACTGGCTCTAAGGATGGACGGTGTGGTAGAGGGTGTGGTGAAGGAAAAACAGCGCACATCACGGTGGCAGGGAAATATAGACAGATAAGGAGGAATGGGAGGGAGATACATCCTACCATGTCACTCTCCCTGTGACCTACATCTTCTATCCTGGCATGGTGGGAAGAGACCGAGAGAATTCTCTGCAGTCTCCTCCAAATCCCACTCTTAGGACCCCTGCTCTCATGACCTAATTTCTTGCCCAAAGCCCCACCTTCTTTATTGTGTCATTGAGTTAGAATTTAGGAGGAGGGGACATAAACATTCAGACCACTGCACCAGTTGCATGCATATGGACAAACTGATTAACTACTATGCTTCTCAACTTCCCCATCTGTAAAATGAGAACAGTGTGACTCCTTGCTTCCTGGAGATCTGAGAGGGTTCGATGAGATGATATGCGGAAAGTGTCTGCGTGGAAGTTTCCTGGCACGTCTTCCATAAATATCAATTGCTCATACCAGGTAGTACCAGTGTTACCATTTCATCTGCTTTACAAATGATAGCTCTGAGGGAAGAGACTTGCCATTGTCACTCACCTGGGCAGTAGTTCTTCTTAGTTGGTTTCCCCAAGCATATTTGCACAGATCTGTTTGAGAAAGTGTTTCCAGGAAGATTGAGAAGGAGCAAGGAAGGAGAAGGAGCCAAGCAGGATGCAACCCATGACCATGGTTCTGAGAAGGTGGATGAGTTCTGATTCTGCAAGTGGGTTCCAGGGGGTGAGCCACAGGGTCTGGTGCTTTCACATCTCCACTCCGTGGACAGCCTTTGCTCAGAGGCCACCATGAGGGACATGCACTCTCAGCTTTCTGCCCACATGGGCACAGTGACTCCAGAAATCCTACAGAAGAGTCCCAGCTACTGCTCTGCTGAAGCACTTGTGGTTCTGGGCTGTGACTGTTGTGTGCAGGATCCAGAGGACCCCTGGGGCACTACATGGTCCTTTTCAGTGGGAAGCAAGACCCCAATCTCTGCTTCTGATCTTAAATTCCCCATACCCAGCCCCTTTATCTCTTAAAAGGCCTAACCTAGTAAGACAGGCCTGTACTACAACAGGCTGGTTCTGATGTGTTTGCCCTTTTAGGGACTCTCAGACAGGGGTTCTTTCCTTTTGGTGGCAGTATGGAAACAAGGGGGGATACTCCCACTCTGAGGACAAAAGAAGGCCCTCTCCTCAATCTGCTCCTTGTCTTTGGAAATTTGTGGCAACCATTTCCGTTAAAGCATATGACAATTAAATCATTGAGTTCCGATGCCGAATTAATTACCCAGCAGAAAAAGAATCAATTGTGTAAATATATCATTTATGTAATGAGTCCTGGCTGTGATTTAGATGTCCAGATTGGTTTTTTCTTCCAGCTTCTGTCCTGAAAACAAGTCTAGCCTTTGAGCTAGGGCCAAACAAACAGCCTCTATTAGGTCTGAATCCAGGGCATTAAGTGGCCCAAATAGACAGGTGGGGGCAGGTGCTACAGGGGGCTGAGATTGTGGGAAAATTGGAGCAATTTGCCAGAATGAGCCAAGTTCCTCCTATTATTCTTCCTGTCTCTGTAGAAAATTACTCTTCAGAAACAGGGAGTGGAAGTTAAACATCCCCTTAAATGACACTTCAGGCTCAGCCCATTCCATCCTCCTCCACCCACATTTTACAAGACACCAGAGTCCAATTGTGACAGCCTTTTCAGAAAAAGGAGGCACCACTGGGATCTAGGAGGCAGCAGAGGCCCCCAAACATTTAACATTCTCGGGATCATCAGCGCTGGCCGTCAAGCACATGGCTCGCCGGCCCAGCTCGAGGCTGGCAGCACATTCACTTCAGTGCCGCTTCCAGCCCAGGCACTGGGCTGCTCCTCTGGGAGAAGCAGTCACTGCTTTCAAACATTTTAATCCACACTGCACTCCTTACTGAGTGTGTGCTCTGTGTGCAGGCCGCTTCTCCTGGCCTCCAGGCCCAAGAACACCCTTGCGTCTCCATGTTTTCACATCACTGTGTTTATGCATCTCTCGTGGCACCAAACGCACAGCCAGTCTGTCTCCCATGACACACATGGAGCCCGGCACACAGGGACCCCAGTCACGATTGTGCCATGGATCAGAAGATCACACAGCAAAGGAGCCTGGAGTGAAGAGGGGGTTTCTGTGCAAAGCCTTCTCAGCAGGTACGTGCCCACCCAGGCTGCCAGGAAGCTTCCCTTCCCTGAGATACAGTGCTGTGCCTCCTGGCTTTCACTTGAGCTACCTACCGCTCCTTCCCCACACTACACAAGGGCTAAGTCCAACTGCTACCCCTGCATGTGCTGGAAAGTAAGCTGATTTGAGTTCCAGCCCTGGTTCTGCTTAACCCCTGGTATAGTGAGGCTCAGGGGTCACACAGGTTTTGTTTTAAAACTCAGTTTCTTGATCAATTTTCAAGGACTCTAATTTGTGACCACATGATTACTGACAGCCCAGCTTTTCTTCATGGAGTGTCTTCTAGATAGCTATCCTGGATGGAAGGGGTATGAAACACATGGTCTGTATAATTAAAACAGTGATGGTAGAGACAGAACCCAGGGGAGGTCTACCACTGACCTATATCCCAAGCCCATTTTTATTATTTCTTATTTTGAGACAGGACCCCACTAAATCTCCTACATTGACCTTGAACTTGAAATCCTCCTGTCTCAGCCCACCGAGTAGCTACGATTACAGGTGTGTGCTACTGAGCCTGGTTCCTTGGTCTATTTTAGAGGATGAGATCTGGAACACAAAAGGTCCAGAAAGCTTTGGCCCTGGGGAAAATGAGATTGAAAGGGGGTAATTATGCATGAAATGCCATGTATTTGTCAGGAATTCATTGCTTAATTGATGTTTTATTGCTTCCACTGACACATGTGATTGAAATGAAATTTTGTCTATGGGTAAGAAATTAAGTTTATTTCTGCCTGTATCTTAATGGGAGGAATAAAGCATCAATTAAACAATGAAGATGACTTATATTTGATGTATGACCTGAAGAAGGAGTATTACTCACTAAAATGTTATTTTACAATTTACAGTAATGGAGTAGCTGGCAATAAGGGGAGAAGCATAGTTCATACATTCTTCATTCTTTAAAAATACCAAAAATTTGTCATTGTTAAATAACACAAGAAAAGTTTACTTTTAATATGATAATATGAGAATTGAACCAGTAAGTGTTATATTGAGCTACCCAGCTAAGGAATAAGATCTATAGGACACAGGAATGAGGCAAAAATGTATGTCTTTTCCACAGTCTCCCAAATGAGATAGAAAAAGAACTCAGGGTCTGGGACCCGTAGAGTGGCCTGGGCTGTTTGGGTCGAAAGTCTGTGCAGAACTGCATCTCGGCGCGACTCTTTGGGACTGGTAAGCACGCCCTTCATCCGCAAGGAACTGCCTAGAGATCCGCATCTGGGCCAGGTCTGTTTGGGCCCATAGCCCTGCCCTTCACCCCCAGGAAGTCTCCCAGAAAGCAGCATCTCGGGCTGTCTCTTTGGGACCCAAAAGTCTCGGACCCATAGAGTGGCCTGGGCTGTTTGGATCGAAAGTCTGCGCAGACCTGCATCTCGGCACGACTGTTTGGGACTGGTAGGCCCACCCTTCATCTGCAGGGAACTGCCTGGAGACCGGCATCTGGGCCAGGTCTGTTTGGGCCCGTAGCCCTGCCCTTCACCCCCAGGAAGTCTCCCAGAAAGCAGCATCGCGGACTGTCTCTTTGGGACCCAAAACTCTCAGACCCGCAGAGTGGCCCGGGCTGTTTGGATTGGGAATATTGTGGAGACTGGCATCTTGGCCAGGTCTGTTTGGGACCAGGAACTTTTCAGAAACCAACATTCTGGCCTGACTCTTTGGGACCTGTAGGCCCTTCACTTGCAGGGAACCTCCTGGAGACCTGCCTGGGACAAAGCACGGAGGCCTGGCCTGCCTGAGATTCCACAGGCTCCGGGGTGGCCACACCCAGCATTTGCCTTACAATTTAGGGAGCCAGGAGCCCACAGAGGGGAGTTAGGACCCTGTGAGGAAGCCAAGAGCCTGTGGAGGAGCCACTGCCCCTCCAGGAACTGAGGGTGTAACAGGTAATTTGCCACATAAGCAGAGAAAGCTTTGGAACACCGCTCAAAGTAAGGAAATATAGAAAAATGACAAAAGGAAAGACCAAAAGGCAGGCTCAAAGCCCTAGCCCTCCCCAAGAAAGCTTAGAAGCTGTGTACATAGAAGAAAAAAGAAGCCATACACCT